>SOZL01000237.1:0-18202 GCA_009733165.1 Naja naja | reverse complement strand
AAACATTTTTGATTTCTTCAAATCTTTGATCAAATCCTCCATGGCATTCTGATTTGCAAGCTAGTGAAGTATAGACTGGATGCATGGCAGTTAAGGTCTAAAAAGCACACTCAGAGATTGTTCGTCAATGGTTCCTCATTAAACTGAAGGGAGGTAGTGCGTAGAATGCCATAACATTTAATGCTGGGTCCTTCACTCTTCATCAATTTCTTTCATGAATTGGAGGAAAGATGGAGTGAGCATTTAGCAAGTCTGCAGGAGAAGGAAATTGGATGGGATCACTAATACCACCAGAAAAAGGAAATAAAATTCAAAATCTTGATAGGTGAGATCAATTGGCTGGGAAAGTCTGAGAGACTTGAAGTCCATACATCTTAAAGTTGCCAAGGCTGAGAAACACTGGGTTAGATAAATGGGCTGAGAAATAACAGACAATGCAAATTTAATCACTTAGGAAATTTCCCAGCACAATGCTGAAGTCAGGTTTTCAGGTACAAGCAGAACCGCAGTAAAAAAGTCCTCCTTACATCTAACTAATGATATCTAAAGCAACTGAGAGATCCAGGGAAATGATCATCAGGATTCAAGGCCATCGCTTCCCCATCATTCTGTGGGCAATGATCACCTCACAGGGTGAATAATTCAATTTCAATGCCAACATGAATCCCTACTGGATTGAGTCTAGAAAATCATGGCTGATCAGAGCCAAATGTTCCTAGACATGATGGATTTTGCCCAGAAATACCTGGCTCTGTTCAGCCATGATTTATTTCCATAGCTTGCCTAGGAAAGAGAGGTTGGCAGCGGACCTATAATTATTCAGTTCTTCTACATCAGGGGTATCAAACAGGAAGCCCACGGGCCCGATGCATCATGTACATGCCAGGCCCACCCCAGATCTGTGAAGGGAAAAAAACATTGTGATGGTAACATGATGTGGCAAATTTAGACACCCATGCTCTACATGCAATGATCAGGTCTGTTCTTATTGCAGCTGCATTTAATGAAGTTGAGACGACTCCTTATAAGGAGGAAACTCCTAATCTCTTGTACTGGGTGACTAAAAGGCAAGAGTCAAGCAAACAAGAGGTTGGGCATGAATCTCCAAACATTTTTTCTAGATTTTTCAGGTCTTAAAATGTCATTCAAGAGACTGAACATGTCATGCTTTGCCCACCTCCTGGATTAAGCAAACTGTAGAGTCTAGGATGATGATGTATGGTTAATTTTGCTTTAAAACTATCTAACCCAGTGGTTCTCAACCTTTTCTTCACCATGGATCCTCTTTAATTATCTTGATCATGGACTCTGGCCAGGGGTGGGCTACTACCAGTTCGCACCGGTTTGGGCAAACCGGTTGTTAATGTTATGGCCAGTTTGGTGAACTGGCAAATCCCATCCTTGGCTGGCCACTCCCACTCCACCCGCCACTTGCAGGAGTCCCCATGTGGCCCATTTTGAATCACAGGTAAGTGCAGGGCCTGTGCAGAGGCTCGGGAAAGGGTGAAAAACAGGTCTGCTGGAAGTTCTGGAAGGCAGGAAATGGGCCCATTTCTGGCCTCCAGAGAGCCTCAAACCCAGGAGGGCTTCACCCTCCCAGAGGCTCAAGGAAAGTCTCCAGAACTCCCCCACCACCACAGCTCATTTTCACTCCCAGGCCAAGGTGGAACTGGGTACGTCTAGTTTAATGAAAAGAAGGACTAGGGATGACATGATAGCAGTGTTCCAATATCTCAGGGGATGCCACAAAGAAGAGGGAGTCAAGCTACTCCCCGATGTATCCGAAGGTGGGACAAGAAGTAATAGATGGAAACTAACCAAGGAGAGAATCAATGAGATTTTCCTGAAAGTCAGAACAATTAATCAGTGGAACAACTTGCCTCCAGAAGTTGTGAATGCTCCAACACTGGAAGTTTTTAAGAAGAGATTGGATGAACCATTTTTGTCTGAAATGGTCCTTTCCAACTCTGTTATTCTGTATGATGATGATGATTCCTGCCTGAGCATGGAGTTGGGCTAGAAGACCTCCAAGGTCCCTTCCAACTCTGTTATTCTATTCTATTCTTGAGTACCTCATCCTGCTATTAAGAAGCCATCACTAGGATCAGTGGTGCTAACATCATCCAGAGATAGAGTTCTCCTCAAGCCTAAATGATTTCAGAAGCCCTTTTAGAGGCATCCAAGATTAGCAATGCTTCTTGAAAAAGTAGCATTTGAGAACACATTATCTTTAGATTTTGTTCTCATTATGCCTGCTATGATAGACTGAGCGACTAGAGTTGCTATAGCAACCATGGCTCGAGAGCGTGCCTACAGCAATGTCTACTTCTAGGCAGCCCATACAAGAAAGAATTTGGGGCTTGGGAGGAAATGGGAGCAAAAACTTTTCTCCCTCACTTTAGTCTGCCCTGGTTTGCCAAACAATGCAATACAACAGTTCTAATGCCTTTATGTGCATGTCCTAATTCTTCATGATTTGAAAACGGTGCTTGCCCTTTAAAAATTATTTTCGACTGGACTAAAGTTTCCTCCACTCAACATCCTGTTTTGCATAGTAGCCAAGCAGATGCCTTTGAGAGTGTCACAAGTCATAATTTACATTATGTTCTAGCCTCAAAGAGAACACACACTAATTCAGACGATTTTAAAGACTAAAGTACAGCTGAGACCAGAAACCTTCCTTTGGGGATTAATGGACAGACAACTAGAAGAAAAGCCAATTTAACTTAGGTTTTGTACCAGTGGTGGTGTTCTACCAGTTCGGCCCTGTTCTCCTGAGCCAGTAGCAGTGATGAGCAGCGGAGACCGAACCGGTTCTCTCCACTGCTCTGCTGTTGGGACCACCCACCCACCCGGGTTCCCGTACTCACCTTTATCTTCTGAATTTGAAGCTCAGCTGCTTTGCACAGCACAGAATAGGGCTACGTGGCAGCTGCTGAAGTGACCGGAGAGTGTGGGCTTGCAGGAGGTGAGTTAGAATGCCTCGCTCTGCAAATGCCTCTGCACCTGTGCAAAGTGCATGATACGCACACAAAGTGTGTGCACGCGCGAAGTGCACCGCCAAGCCCACTGAACCGTGGTAAAAAATATTTGAATCCCACCACTGTTTTATACATGTTCTATATGCTCAAAAGTACCAATATAGGAGAATATTTGTAGCTCAGGGTTGACATGAGGGATCCTTGGTGCTCCCTGAGCTTGCTTGTTTTCTTCTTGGATGTTTCATTTCCCCAAACTATTTGGAGATTCTCAGTCATCCAGGCCCTGGTTGTCCCAAGCACCTTAAACTAGATGATATCAGTGCTGATGTTACCTAGTTTGGACAATGAAACATCTGCAAGAAAACAAGCAAGGTCAGAGAGCACCAAGGAGCCCTCATACTCAAAAGTGGAAAGAGTTCAGCACTGCCCACCATGGAGGAATGGTTGGTGACAACAGTGATGGAGTTTGCAGAGATGATCAAACTGACTTCCTTGAGAATATGTACATTTATGGCTGACTGGAAACCCCTTAGAGACGTTTTGCATGAAACAGCAAACAATGTACTTGGGACTTGTGTTTTTGATCATCAGAGGAAAAAAAACTAAATAATAGAAAAAGCGAGCTTTTTTCAAAATCACACAGTGAAAGATAGCTTTGTAATCATATTTTCTGCAAAGGAAATTGGAAGCTTTTTCTGTTTTAATCTTTCTGCACTTTTGTCTTTGCTCTCTTTGTTTTCTTTATTTTGTATTCACTTGTGCTATTTTTTATATGTTCCCTTTAAAACTTTTAATAATAAATATATATGTGTGTGTGTGTGTATAGACCGAGAGAGAGAGAGGGAGGGAGGGAGAGAGAGAGAGAGAGAGAGAGGGAGAGAGGGAAGGGGGGAGAGTCACAAATAGGACATTGAAGGGAGCGATGTTCTATTCTATTGCTCTCCAAAAACCATCTCTTCAATTGTCTTTGAACATAGATGATTGACAACTGCCAAATCCCTAATGAAGTCAGCAATTATTTCACTTCACAAGAGACACTCCTATTTTTCTCTTTTCTTTTTTTAGATTTTGCCATTTTACCCCGGCGTTCAAAGTTTGAATATAAGCAAATAATAAGAAAATGGATGGGACCTGATCCCTGTGTTACAGCATTCTCGCGCTAACCCTGAAAGGAAGGGCAGGGTACAGAATGAGCCAGCATTTCTTTGTGGCTCACAAAGCATCTTCCAAAGTGGGGAAAGAAAAATATCTGGATCCTTTAAAAAAAACAGAGGACTTTTGAAAGATTCTAAACATGATTTCCTGAACTTCAAAAGGAAGCATGAATGCGATGCTAAAATACTATTATCATCTTCATTAACAAGCCAAAATTAAAGCCTAATATTCCAGGTAACAGCAAGTAAAGAATGCATCTCCCTGGAGAGACACAACGTGGGCTTCTCATTTCCCTATTGTGACCATCATGTCGTAGTGTTGCTACATTCATGCAGGGGAGAACTGAAAATCATGCCATTAAAAAGAAAAGAAAAGAAAGAAAGACTATGAAGGAACCCAGACTTAGCTGCCTCTGTCTCATTCAACATCTCCTGGGAACTCGTGTTCAAATATTTCATGTCATAAAATTATTTTTCAAAGAGAAGAGCTCCGATCATTGATAAAGGTGCCATTTGGAAGAAAAAAATTGCAAATTGCAAATTACAGATAGGAAAGACTAGCACTCCTTCACTCAATTTTAGGAGAAAAATGTGGCCCTCCAGGGCCAGCCATTACCTCCCTAATGCTCGACAATTGTTGATGTCCATCCTACTCAGTATGTACAATATCTTATCATAGTGTATTATTTTTCAATAGGTTTCTTGATAAGCAGATCGCCTCATCATTATACAGGTGAAACTCAAAAAATTAGAATATCATACAAAAGTTCATTTATTTCATTAATGCAACTTAAAAGGTGAAACTAATATATGAGATAGACTCATTACATGCAAAGCAAGACAGTTCAAGCCGTGATTTGCCATAATTGTGATGATTATGGCTTACAGCTCATGAAAACCCCAAATCCACAATCTCAGAAAATTAGAATATTGTGAAAAGGTGCAATATTCTAGGCTCAAAGTGTCCCACTCTAATCAGCTAATTAAGCCATAATACCTGCAAAGGGTTCCTGAGCCTTTAAATGGTCTCTCAGTCTGGTTCAGTAGGAATCACAATCATGGGAAAGACTGCTGACCTGACAGTTGTGCAGAAAACCATCATTGACACCCTCATAAGGAGGGAAAGCCTCAAAAGGTAATTGCAAAAGAAGTTGGATGTTCCCAAAGTGCTGTATCAAAGTACATTAATAGAAGTTATGTGGAAGGGAAAAGTGTGGAAGAAAAAGGTGCACAAGCAGCAGGGATGACCGCAGCCTGGAGAGGATTGTCAGGAAAAGGCCATTCAAAAGGGTTGGGGACTTTCACAAGGAGTGGACTGAGGCTGGAGTCAGTGCATGAAGAGCCACCACACACAGACGGATCCTGGACATGGGCTTCAAATGTCGTATTCCTCTTGTCAAGCCGCCCCCGAACAACAATCAATGTCAGAAGCATCTTACCTGGGCTAAAGAAAAACAGACCTGGTCTGTTGCTCAGTGGTCCAAAGTCCTCATTGGAAACCAAGGACCCAGAGTATGGAGGAAGAATGGAGAGGCACACACTGCAAGATGCTTGAAGTCCAGTGTGAAGTTTCCACAGTCTGTGTTGATTTGGGGAGCCATGTCATCTGCTGGTGTCGGTCCACTGTGCTTCATTAAGTCCAGGTTCAATGCAGCCATTTACCAGGAGATTTTGGAGCACTTCATGCTTCCTTCCGCAGACGAGGTTTATGGGGATGCTGACTTCATTTTCCAGCAGCACTTGGCACCTGCCCACACTGCCAAAAGCACCAAAACCTGGTTCAATGACTGTGGGATTACTGTGCTTGATTGGCCAGCAAACTCACCTGACTTGAACCCCATAGAGAATCTATGGGGCACTGCCAAAGAAAGATGAGAGACATGAGACGAACAATGCAGAAGAGCTGAAAGCCGCTATTGAAGCATCCTGGTCTTCCATAACACCTCAGCAGGGTCCAGTTGTCTCTTGAAAAAGCACCTTTGGGACTCTAAAGAACATTTCAGGGATATCTCTGAATCTGTCCAACCTCCTTTTCCACTGTTGTCCCATTCTTCTCCTTGCTTTGTTTACCAAGGGTAGTAATTTCTTTTGAGTAAATTCTTTGCTTGAGTCGCATCCCCAGAACTTGTGGATTTCTACTTGCTGATCATTTCCTCAAGGGAGCAGTCAGTCGTTATTTCATTCAGACTGATTGATTGGTTATTTTTATGCTACTGTTTGTAACTGTCTTCAAATTCGTAATTTGAAGCCATCCATCTCTTTTCTCCTACTTTTTCTCAATGTCCAGCTTTCAGAGACTTATCTTAGCACTAGGAAAAATACATTGCTCTTCTTATCTCTGTTGTTTTAGAAATATCCTTATCCTTCATAATCTTGTCAAAGTTTGTCATGACCTTCCACTGTAGGATGTATCTTTTCTTTACATCTCTAGCACGCTGTCCATCTTTATATTTCTAGACCCCTCTCCAAATGATCACCTTTATGTTGGCTGACATACTTTCGATCTTCTAGTTATGTAATCTTTATTTTTTCATATACGGCCTTATTCTTCTTGATAAGTTTTTAAACAGAACTTTGTTTACATGAGGAATGAGTAAAACTGATAAACTGCACATATCTCCTTTAATATACTAAATTTGAATATTTAGCGACTCCTGCTGAAATGCTATGATTGAATGAATTCCCCAGAAAATACAGGCAATCCTCAACTCATAACCGCAATTGACCCCAAAATTTCTGTTGCTAAGGTAAGACAGTTGTCATGTGAGTTTTTGTCCCATTTTACAACCTTTCTTTCCCCAGTGGTTAACTGTGTCATGGCAGTTGTTAAGCTAGTAACACAATTGTTAAGTGAATCTGGCTTCCCCATTGACTTTTCTTGTCAGAAAGTCACAAAAAGTGATCACATCACTCTGGGACGATGCAACTGTCAAATTCATGCCAGTTACCAGGAGTCCAAATTTTGATCCTGTGACCATGGGGATGCTGCAATGGTCATAAGTGTGGGAAATAGTCATAAGTTACTTTTTTATAGTACCAGTCAAACGTTCACTAAACAAATAATTATTAGTCAAGGATACCTGTAGAAGTGGACACATTTGCTACATGGCAAAGAGTAATCTGAAGGAAATCTGAAGACATACTTAGGTGTATACAGTAGATTCAAAATAAGAAAAGTATGGCTGGAAAGTGTTGTTCATCTGCCACTCAAATTTATATAAATATTTCAGCCATATAGGGGTTGTTTTGACAACAATATAAAGGTGGAGTTCTTTCTTGTAGATGGATTTTTCTGGTCTGACTACTATATGGATTCCTCCTAGCTTCATCCTTCCTGTTTGACATAGTGAGGTTACCTCTAGCAGAAGCCTCTATGCCTGCCAGTATCACTCTTAAGTTTCAGTGGATTTGACTTCTTTTGAATAAGAGAGAGAATGAGAAAAACACCTGTGGCCACATTTTTTTAAATTCATATTTATATGCCGACCTTCTCTGGAGACTCAGGGCGGCTTACAATTTTTGGGATACAACCCAATGCACTCAGCAACAGCCTTCTTTCCATTGTATATGCCTGCTTATTACTAAGTGGCATTTTTACCAAGTCAGCTTATTGCCCCCAACAATCTTGGGTCCTCAATTTACCTACCCCGAGAGGATGGAAGGCTGAGTCAACCTTGAGCCTGGTGGGATTAGCAGTAATAGCAGGCAGCTGGAACTAAGTGCTAGGCATTTAATAGCCTGCACCACCATGTCTTGTTAATTTTTTCAGGAGCCTCACGAAATTGCCTTCATCTTTTCATCAGCCCACCAGTTCTCCCAGGACAAATCTGACTGACTGAATTCATTGGCATGATGAATGTCATTGGTGATGACATATTAGGACTTAAGTTCTGTTCAATTCCTACCAGCCATCTGTGGTTGCTATAGACATGTTTCCCTCCCTTTCCTCTCTGGGCACTGCCCTTCATGGCCATTTTGGATTGGACTGAACTCCTGAGTTCTGGAGAGGTCATATATTTCTGATGGGGACATTCTGTAGTTCTTGCGGATCTTACTCAAAAACTCCTTATCTACACAGGGTGAACATTGCTTTGAAAGTACTAGACTGTTTGTTAAACAAAGGTCTGGCAGTATTTGAAAGCCTGCTGGACCTATATTTTTTTTAAAAAGCATTAATGCTCCCTAATGTGATTGCTAACCTGGAAGGTCCATTTAAATAGGGAAAGATAACCAGCTGTGAAAAGCTGATTATCTCTCAAATGAAGGAACTTCAGGTTCTCTATTGCCTCTGCTAAGAATGGATGTTGTGTAGTTGTGCTGTCTACTGATTTTCTTACTTTGAGTATGACAGCACCGTTTCTACCTCACAGGTTACTTCTAAAAGTTGCCAATCAGCATATATTGATTTGGGATAAAATTGATGATTGACAAACAGTTGCAGGAACTGGGTATATCTAGTCTAAAGAAGAAGGACCTTGGGTGACAGAGCATAGTAGTTTTCCAATATTTCAGGGCTTTTACAGAGAGTGGGGTCAATCTATTCTCCAAAGCACATAAGACAAGCTAAGAAGTAATGGGTGGAAACTTATCAAGGAGAGATCCAATCTAGAACTAAGGAGAAATTTCCTGACAGTGAGAACAATTAATCAATGGAATGGTTTGCCTTCAGAAGTTGTGGGTGCTCCATTACTGGAGTTTTTAAGAAGAGGTTGGAATGCCATTTGTTCAGAATGATATAAGTTTCCTGCTTGAGCAGGGGCTATGCTAGAAGACCTCCAAAGTCCCTTTCAACTCTGTTATTCTGTATTCTATTTTGTTCTCCTGTCAACTGGCCTCATTTTGGAAAAGGGTTCAGCAGTCTTTCAGAAGAGCAATAGACCCATGTTCAGAAATAGCTTCACTGACAAGTAATTGGCATCAGACAGCACTCCTGATGGAGACATGTCATAGGTAACTTGTAAAGTATCTGAAACCCCTGTCCAAAGAATCCTTTCACCACTGTTAAAGGCTGACAGTGATTTGTGTTTTCTTCTTCTGCCAACACAAGAGAGTTTGTGTTAGAGAAAGTAGCTGTAGATATCTAGCAATTGTTACCCTTTGTATTATCCTGCATTAAAACTGGAAAGACAGCATCAGTCATCTGCCTATCAGCAAAGCAAGGTAAGGTTGGATGTCTGGACAATGCAACATATGTCAACATACTTTTCTGCCAGGGCAAGGACTACAGGCCAGTATGTTAACATAACTGTGTGTGAGAAAGCCCTTAGGCTATTCCTGCAGTATTGCTCTGTATTCTAACAGTGCTTGACTCTTCTTTAACACATAGTTTTGCAGGTAAGGAGATAGATATGTTGGGTGGGAAAATTCTATGAATATTTTTGGGGTGGTCTCATATTGAAATAAGATTTAGCCCACCTTTAAAAAATAACATAGATTTCCCTCCTCCTGCCACATTTTTTTCCCAAGCACTATTTTGGTTGATCCTAGCAGCCAGTCTATGTTTCTGAAACAAAAAATGCCCTTGGAAATAACAACATACTATTGCGATGCTCTGAAGTTGAGAAAAACCCAGGAAATAAATAAATAACTGGCAGGGTGAATTCAGACTGGCCATTACCGTTTCTATAGGCTTAATCTAAATTAACTGCTTGGGTCTTTTAAAAACCCAAAGTTTGGATATAACCATTATATTCTCCCCGCTTTTCCCCAGTAACAGAATATGCTGTTTCTTCTCATCGAATATGGACCTCTTGAAATAATTTTAACCAATGAAAGAAGGCAAAAGATGAGTTTCATAATAAGATATCCCACTGAGCTTCACTTCCAGGAATACTTATGAGGATTTTATTTTCATTCTGTTAGCTGAAGCGCAGGTCTTAAAAGTCAACAGAAGCTCAGAAAATAATGATGGATGTGCAATCAGAAGTCTAGTCTTTCTTGGTTATTAAAATGATGTGAGGACGAGATATTTGCCTTTATCCTTTGTTAGCTGTTTAGCTGGGGACATTGTGTTCAGTACAAGGAGGAATGAAAAGTCCACATGAAAGGAAAGGAGAATTTTTCTAACATCATGGCTACGATGCTTGAGTGGCAAATCTTAAAATCATTGGGTGACCTTAAGTAAACCACTGTATTCATTTACCTCTTTTTTTAATTGAAAAACCTTTGCTGCAAAAATCTGATCCTGATGCCTTCATAGGTTACCGAGACCTAGGGTTATTGAAGGTAGTACTATGTCTTTCTTAAATTTATCCACCAGGCATGAAGAGGTGGAGGAGCAATTTGTGTAACTGAACTTTAATTTCTGGAACTTACAAGTCAGAGGTGAATTATATTTTTTGGCCAAGGGGAGGCATCCTTATTTTTATTTATTTAGTGTTTTCAAAGTCTGCAGAGAAGAGAGATGGAGATTTTTCAGCCTGGGGAATGGGTGTGGGTTTAAGGAATTCAAAACAAATAAATAACGTCTATTAGAAATTTAATGTATCTGTTTTGGATTTGCTTCTTTTTAAAAAAAGAGAAAAATAACAGCATAATTTTAAAAATCCCATGGTTTTGCTTCTGCAAATATTTCAGGGACTCTAACCAGGGGCATCTAGGTACACACAAAAAAAATCAAGATAGCAATTGGAACTGTTTTGCTTCTCCTACTTACATACATAAAAGGGGACAACTTTGATTGCACAGTTATGGCAAATGTTTTGATTTTTTTTACACCTCACCCCATGGATGTCCTCCTCTGAGGACCACAAAAATGAGTGTGAAGGTGCCATGTGAACTGTAGGTTGCCCACTTCTGGTTCCCCCATAGTGGGTAACCATTTTTGTTGCTTACCTTTTGTATTTCAGTTTGTAACATGCATCAGAATGTATTATATGTTAAAGAAAGGCCCATAAAAATGCAGGATTTTTCCAAGAATCTGCTTCTTGCAGAAGCAAATATTTCTAGGCTACAGAGAGAAGTACCCTGACTTCATGTTATATTGGAACTGAGCTTGATTCTTGTTAACTATATCAACACAACTATGCAGTTTTCTTGCCAACAATATAGAAGTGGCTTGCTATTTCCTTCTTTGGGGATATTTTTAACTTCCCAGGCTATAATACTGACATTTCTGGTGGCCTCCTCTCAAATATTTGTTTGATTACTTATGCAAATTCCTATTTTATCCTTCTTCTAGGGGATCAAAGATTGACATAAAGTTCTCTCTCTCTCTCTCTGGTGGGCGTGGCAGGCGACCATACAGGGGTTTCCACAATATTAAAAAGACAAGATGACAATTCGAGCATGCATTGCACATTAAAACCTAAGTGGAATATCATTTATATTATCACAGCCATCATTGGGATTTTTTGACCACCTTATGTGGTAAAGGTAAAAGTTCCCTTCACACATACGTGTTAGTCGTTTCCGGCTCTAGGGGGTGGTGCTCATCTCCATTACAAAGCTTAGCTACAGGAGATCTGCCAAAATGATATGCAATTGTAAGTTTGTTTGGTTCCAAAAGTTTGATACTTATGTGAGGGAAGATCATAACTTCAATAAGTCTGATTTCTCCGGCAATCAAGACAAAACCTTCCTTCCCTTAATTATCAAAGGATGAATTTCACTGGATGAGAACCCCTTGAGAATAAAGACAGTTAGAATTCCAATGGGGGTCTTTCTCCTGGCCCCCTTTCATAATGAAAATTTGAGTGAATTTGGCAGCTTATTTGGAACCACTAGAGGGGCAAAATTGATTCTCCATGATTAAGCATAATAAAAATGCCCTCTTAATTTTTTTTTATTCACATAGAATGCACAGAGGCTTACTGCATCCGCCCTTCATTTCAGAGGGGGGGTGTCTTTAATATGTTCCCCCTTCCTTGAGAGTGCCCATCATTCATCATAATGGCTGGCCTGTTACTAGTTAATAATAAATGTTCTCTCTTTTTCTTCTTTAATTCATATGTTACTTTTGCAGGCAAGCACACTGCTGGAGTTATTACAGCTCCCTTTAAATCTCAGAAGGAAGCCAGTTCATATGTGAAACCTTTATTGACGAGGCAGGATACTGGCGGGGTGAATCCAGCAATTCTGATGTCAGTGGATCTATTAGATTTCACCCACGCCATCTGCTTGACTGCAAGCCTTCTCCTTCCCCAGAACAGCAGGGGAGGTCTAGACAGAATCTGCTGGTTTTATTTATTGCCTTGCCAGGTTCTGCAGAAAAGTTACACAGAGCAAGCTTAGCTTTTCTCTCTCTTTTATTTCAGCCTAGGCAGCTGAAATCTTTTCTCTGCATTGCTGAATGCTTTTCAATGCAGGCAGGTTGGACTTTCTAAGAAGATAGCTTAGACTAAGGAAGAGAGAGATGTTGCTGGAAAGGTAGAACAAAACAATTCTAATTTTCAAAATTTAATTTAATTGGGAATTAATATAGTAAAGCATATTAATCTTTTAATTTCAATGTTGGGGTGGATGGCAATAGGTTTAGATTTAAATTAGAAATAGAAGTTTAGGGGCTGATGGACTGAGCAAGTAGACTAGGCAAATGTAGCTTGGCTAATTTGTGATTCAACGTTTCTTATTTTAGGTTACTATTTAATTGTTCTATAACTTCTCCATTTCTCTCTTTCTCTTCTCTATCATCCATGTGGATAAATAAAGCTGTGTTGGGGTTCTTTTGAGACTGCTAATAACTTGGTTCTATTTGGTTAATTAAAAATTCATATGCAGAAAATGATTTTGCTCTTGTAGCACCTTGCAGGAGAGAAAAATAGGTGTGGGGCATTCCCCTCAAATACCCGTATGATGGAAGTTAACCCAAGATGAAACCTCTAGTCTTCAGGGAAATAGTGTGGGAGAATTCAGATGATGGTATGAACACAAGAAGTTCCATAAAATAAGCCAGCCGCAGGGGTGGTACCTGGGGGTTAGCAAGGTTTGGAATATCCTCTGCTAAGATTCTGCACAGTTTGGAGAACCCCAAATCCCACTCCTGGCTGGCCCCACCCACCCCACCCCTCCCAGGAGTCCCCACGCAGCCGATTTGGATGCGGGCAGTGCAGGGCATGCACAGAGGCTCAGGGAGGGTGAAAAATTGGCCTCCTGGAAGTTTGGGAAGGCCAGAATTGGTGCGTTTCTGGCTTCTAGAGAGCTCCAGAGCCCAGGAAGGCCACTGTCGCCTCCCAGAGGCACAAGGAAAGCCTCCAGAGCCCAGCGGGATAAATGCCCCTCCCACCATGGTGGGGAGGCTGACTAGGCCACAGTCACTATGGCCACGCCCACCCAGCAATCAGGCAGAGAACCTGTTGCTAAAATTTTTGAAGCCCACCCCTGATCAGCCCATATATTGGGGTCTCAGATATCTTCCAGATTTGATCCTCCCACATCCCCTTGTTTACACAGATATGATGAAGGAGGTCACTTTTAGGGTGTCAGAACTTAGACCTGGGACAAGGAAAGTGTTATGTATGTAGGTTTAAATGTTATTGGTTTATTTGAACTGGTCTTGTAAAATGTCAAATGGTATTGGTTTAAATAGTGGAAGAAACCCTGCACTCCCATTGGCTAGCAGCCTACATTTGCAGGCTATGAAGCAGCCCAGTAGCCTTACCCGAGCGGGTCCATTCGAGCTGTTGTCATTAATAAAGCCTTTGCTGAACTCTGTGTCTGACTCTTCATCCTCGCGTCGGACTCTTCTCTTCACCATGTAGGAAATCAATGGATGGGGAGAATGTATATAATAGAGGGAAGTCAGGTGACCGAATCTGAAATTAAGATAGTTAGTGCCAGAATAGGGATCAGCAATTGGAATAGCCCAGTGGTGGGATTCAAATTTTTTACTACCAGTTCTGTGGTTATGGCTTGGTGGGCATGGCAGGGGAAGGTTACTGCAAAATCCTCATTCCTCCCCACCCCACTAACCTGCTTTCCAGCTCCGTTCTCCTGTACAGGGGCAACAAAGAAGGCACTGGCTGATCAGCTGAGACTCAGGAGGCAGACAATAGATGGGAGTGGGGCCAGTCAGACATGGTATTTGCGGTTCTCCAAACTACTCAAAATGTCTGCTACCACTTCTCCAGAACTGGTCACAACCTGCTGAATACCACCTCTGGAACAGTCCACTTCTTGAGAATGTTTGGGGAAGTACTTCAACCAGTGAGGGGTCAAAACATCTAAACGGTGCCACAGTTGTGAGATTAAAGCTGTCCTTCAAGTATTCTGGCTGCCATCTTGAGTTTTTTACCTCCTCCCTGTGGATAATTCTGACTTCAATTCCACAGGGGGAAGGGACCCTCAGAATCATTCTTGCATAAAGAGATATGTATCTGTAGGGTTGAATTCAATGATAAACAACAACAACATGTTGTATTTATAGACAGCCTGACTCCCAGCCTCTGTACTTTGTGCTGCTATGGGCATGATATTTGCTTCTGTAAGCAACAATAATACAATCTGCTGGTATTCCGTGTTTTTTATCAGGCTTGAGGTAACAGACTGCTGAAAATAACAAATTATGTTCTTTTTCCATCTTTCTTCTGAAGAAAAAGAAGGTAACAGCTCCCTTGTGGGAGTGCTGCTCCACATCCCAAATATGTAGTTGTGATGTTCAGTTTTATTTTCAACTTTTCTTTTTTTTGAGGGAAGGGGAGATGAAGAAGAATGGCTTGGGGCGGGTGGCATGGAAAAGAACACAAAGAACCGAGGTAGAAATTGGCAGTTGCATTGTCATTATGGTCACAAGTACATCAGAAAGCTCTTCAGCACTGTGCCTAATTTCACATAACATGTTTGAGTTGGTTACTGAATCAATCCATTTTTGGTTTACACGGTCCACTGAATCACCAATTCATCAAAATGGCTGAGTTCACACAACATGCTAGACCAACATATTCAGAAACACCCAAACTAGTTCTAAACTGAGCAGCATGTTGTGCAAATGTACCTGTTAGGTCTTTCCCCTGACCTGGCACGCGCTGCTGTGTGAATATAGTCATTGGAACTACCAACTATCACTGCTAGAGCAACATAGCAGGAAGATAAGTTCCCAAAGAAGTTTGTTTCAGTTTTAACTTAATAACATTGTAATTTGGACACTCTAGTGACCTTCACTCTTGATTTAGGTCATCCATAATGCAATGTCAATCATCCTCTGAAAAGATTCCTTAGAAGGTAGCTCAATTCTTGCTAAGTACATTTGCATAGTCATCTGGGGTGTTCTTACAGTATGGTAAAAAAAAATAACAGCTTCAAAAATAGGATTGAAATTCTGCCTGTTTTTTAATGCAGTGCAACACAATTTTTAATGTGCATGTCACAGTTGCCGTCCTGACTTTCTGACTCTCTCTGCTGTAGGTATCTTGGCAGCAAACTGAACTTGGTTGACCAATGTTTTCTTCAAGTAATTTTTTCCTAGCTCTTATATCTCATCCTGGTAGATTCCCACCCCATGTCCTAATCAGATCCAAGACTTTTTTCCACATTAGCCACAGTTGACTAGATATTGCCATTTAGCTCATCTTTTGGTGAAAGGGCTATATATCTAACTTTTAGAACTGTCAAAGTTAAACTTATTGGAGGTTATTTGTGACTAATTCCAAACCCTCAAATCAGCTCTTTTATAATTGTTCGGAATGAATATATGGAGAACTGTCTGAATAGGTGCACGGATCACAGTTCATAATTTTCCAGACTATGTAGAGGCATACTGAATTTCTATTTAATTTGCAGAATGTATAAAGTACATATTGACTTATACATAACCACATTTTACTCAAATAGGTGTCCTCCTCTTATCCTCCTTCCCTTGGACTTGGGTCTCTGACTACATATCCCCAAATTTTCTGAGGGAAGCAGAGGGATGGCACATAATTCTACTACATTTCAAAAGGCATGTCATTGGCATGACAATGGCACAAGACATCCTCTTTTGCCCCATCTGAAGACACCTGTCAAACTGCTGATTGTTGGAGTTGGGAGAACTGCCTGATAGATCCAAGGGCATTTCCTGCTTTTGCCCTGTCCTTACAGAACACCTACCAGAAGTCTTAGGGAAATACTAGCATCTTTACTGCAGATCTAGCCATCTGTCAAAACTATTCGCCAATGACAGCAGTGTTGCAATTAACAGATGCTGGCCCATTGGCTGGTGACATTAAGAAAGAGGGTAGGGCAAAGTCAAAGAGTTTAACCAATGGCTTGGCTTGCTTCATACTTCTTGCACCTTGGAAATCAAGACACCACCATCTGGCAGCAAGCCAGCCCACTGACAATGAGGATAGCAAAGTTAAGGCTGTTGTTATAGTATTTTCCTGGCTTAAAGAGATGGGGTTAGCACTTTAACTGAGCTGGGGAGAAAGAGCCTCTGTCTGTTTTGTCAACATTGCTTTCCATCCTGCTGCATTCAACTTGTTTCAGTCAGATGTAACTCGGTTGGAAGCAGCTGCTATTGTTCAGATGAATCTTTGATATTCTATTTTCAGGGTTTACCAAAGTCCAACTAGCATAATAATGTGTGGAAACCACTGCTGGAAACATGCACAAATAAATATTCCTGCACTGCACTACATTATAATGAAAACACAGTTCCTTCCTTCCTTCCTTCCTTCCTTCCTTCCTTCTTCTTCCTTCCTTCCTTCCTTCCTTCCTTCCTTCCTTCCTTCTCAATCTCTTATTTCATCTCTTCTCTGTAAATCTGTAAGTAAGAATGGTTAATTATTGTAATCCAGCAGCTTTGCAAAGCAAGTGCAGAAATCTGTCCTTTGTTATCCTGTCCATCTGAGAATGCAAAAAACAGATCTCTTGGCAGGCTATTTTAGATAGTGGCATTGTCTGGATAGGTCACACATTCTTTCTGATCTGATAGAGCAATGTTTCTCAAACTGGCAATCCAGGTGTGTGAACTTCAATTCCCAGAATCCCATAACTAGCATGGCCATTGATTTGAGAATTTGGGGGGACTGAAGTTCACAAACCTGGAATTTACCGAGTTTGGGCAACATGTGACACAGCATGTATTTGATAAAGTTAATAGAACTATATTCCATGTATACTAATATGAGTGGGTGTCGACTAGTCAGATTTTCAGTCCAAAGCCATGCAGTTCATTTTCCCCTTGTGCTGACCAATTTATTTTTCTTGCCCTCTTCTTCACCATTTCTGCTGTTTAGGGAGATTCTCAGTCACCCAAAGTGCTTTTCAAGAGGCAACTGGACTTTCTGGTTTTCTTTGAAGATGTTTTTCTTCTCATCAAGCATCTTCATACAGCTGAAGAAACTTCTTGGATGAGAAGCAAAATGTCTTCAAAGAAAAACCAGAAAGTCCAGTTGTCTCTTGAAAAAGCACTTTTGGGACATTTCTGCTGTTATTATAAGTCTATCATTCCAACTACTTTTTTGTTATCTGCCTCCTTTATCCAGGCTTTATTTGATTATTATTATTAGCTCCAGGAATTGATAAGATGATTTTTTTTTCATTGTCCCTTCTATCCTGCTGATTTGTATCCTGCAGGGTTTTGGAGATGTCAGTTAGTTTTTGATGACACTTTGATGATGTAGTATTTCTTTGATTTCAAATTAGAATTGCTTTGAGAGTTTAATTCAATGAAGAAAGCTAAATGTGATGCTAAATTTGCTGAAACTCCTAATCCTGTATCATCAGCATTTTACTCCAGATATTTGGGACTATGTAGGATTTGAGTAAGAAATCCTACTCACAATGATTATTTCCTTTCTTTCACATTGAAATTATTACAAAATATGTCTCTTTCTTTTTCTCTCTGCATTCAAATGTTTATCATCTGGTTCAAGTCCATTTGAGCTGACTCCAATCTCAGATTAGAAAAGTGCGTAAGGTTAAAGTCTGCAGTCAGCTCCAAATTTTTCTGAAGTATTGTCTTATGACAGACTGTGTCACCAATGTGGCATATTTTGAATTGAAAACTTTAAGGAAGGCACTGATTTGAAGTATATTTGTGGCCTTTGTTTTGCTGTCATGAATCTGGAAAATTTCACAGCAGTCTGTAGTGCTAGTGGGAGCTGAATGGATTTAAACCATATCATGTGGTCTTTAGAATGTACTGGG
>SOZL01000236.1:78688-95246 GCA_009733165.1 Naja naja | reverse complement strand
AGACTCAAAATATTGGAAGATGATTTCATGAAATTGGAAAAAGAACTACAACAATCATCTAAGGAAAGATAAAAGGAAAAAAATGGATGATTAAACATAAAATGGCTTTAATAGACAAGGAAGAAAGTTCAAAGATTCCAGGTGCTAAACAAAAAATTACTTTGAAAATGGTAATAAGCCAGGAAGGTGGTTAGCGATAAAATTAGAAAGGAAAGAGAAATAAAGAAATTAGCCAATTAATAGATGGAAAGGGGAATATACATGGGAGCGATGAAAAGAAAAATTATTCAAGACTACTATGAAAAACTGTACTCAAGAAGATATTCTAGAAGAAAAATTGAACAGTATCTCACAAAAAGACAAGACTACCACAGATACCTGAAGACATTGAGACAATGTTAGAAGGGAACATAAACCATGATGGAATTAACAGAAGCCTTGAAGAAACAAAATACAGGAAAAGCACTGGTGCCCAGATACAAGGACTTTACAAGACCTTCCAGGAAGTGTTAAGCTGCCTTCCCTTCTAGAAGTGAATGAATGAAGTTTACCAAAAAAGAGAATACCTGAGACATGGTTGGAAGCTTATATTACCCTTATACCTAAAGAAGAAATGGATCTACAACAAGTTAAAAATTATAGACCTATCTCATTGTTGAATTCAGATTATAAAATCTTTGCTTCAATCTTGGCTTTCATATGCAATAATATACAAGAAGGAACAAACAGTTAGATATGGAGAGATTTTAAATGAAAAGGGTGAACTCAAATCGATGCAAGCACTACAAGAACAAGGTATAAAAATGAATTGGTTTTCATATTTGCAAATACAATCTAGATAAGGATGAGGTTAGGACTGAAGGGATTTATAAAAACCAACTGAATTAGATAAAATCTTGATGGGCACGAACGAAAAATGATTTAAAAACTTTATGGTTATCTATTAGAAGTTAGAATGGAAGAGGAGCAGGTTAGGAAACAATGATTGCTTGGGGAAAAATTTCGGGTTATGGGATAGATCTAGAGAGATGGCAAACACTGTGGGATCAGAATTATAAAATGACAATGTCAACTGCATATAAAGAAAATTGTATAAGATGTTTTACAGGTGGCACCTATCCTAGAAGGATTGCAAGAATGTTCAAGGATAAATCGGATAAGTGTTGGAAATGTCATCAGATACCTGGCCCTACTACCACATGTGGTGGACTTGATGCCAAAAGATACTGGACTAAAATCCACATGTGGTTGGAAAAAATGACACAACAACATATAGACTTGAAACCTGAGATATTCCTGTTGGGAATTGTACCAGAGACATTTAACAAAGAACTGAAATATTTGATTGTTAATGTACTGACAGCTGCTAGAATTGTATTTGCTAAAAACTGGAGAAATGACAAGACACCTATGCAGGAGGAAGTGATTAAGAAGATCTTGGATTGTGCCGAAATGAGTAGATTAACATTTGAAATTAGGGACCAAGAAGAAAAGCAGTTTTATAAGATATGGAATATGTTCTATCAAAAAAAAAAAAAAAAAGTTTGGTAATATATTTTTGGGAATATAAAGATAGATAGAACTGTTGAAATAATATAGAGATTATAATATGATAAAGGATTAATAATAATGATTATAGTTTTTCCTTCTTTTGTAATATTGAGTATGAATAATGAGGGAAGGCACTGTGATTTTGACACCGAATTATACTTGAAATTGATATGGATCTATGTGTTGTATGTTTGTTTGTTATGTTTGTGTTTTTGGAAAAATAAAACCTCTTATAAAAAAAAAAGACAAAAAAAATTCACTTTGCTTTCCATTTAACCAAATTTAACCTATTAAGTTTGTATAATTCAATTCTTTTATTCGTGATAGCATATTTTCTCCCAGTTTGCTATGTTCTCTGTTTTTCTGTTATTTAAATAATCAATTGCATGTTTTATAATATATATATAAATGTTACAACCCCCTAAATGTCCCTGATCTGACCAACCATTGCCTCTCCAACACATACTTCATCCACAATGGACAAAGATATAAACAGATAGAAGGTGCACTTATGGGATCACCCCTCTCACCCGTCATCGCTAACTTATACATGGAACATTTTGAAACCAATGCTCTAGACAAACTGGACACAACCCAACTCTGGCTTAGATATGTAGACACACTTTCTCGAATTTGGCCACACGGAAAGAAAACTGGACAACTTCCTCTCCAACAGCCCTACACCCCAAAATACAATTCTACCATGGAAACAGAAAACAACAACGAACTTCCGCTCCTGGATGTCCTAATTTACAAAAACAATGGCTCCCTAGGACACACCATCTACCTGAAGAAGACACACCAACCAAGCATTAAATGCACATTCATCACCACCCTGCACAGATCAACTCCAGAGCCAAGACCCTCATCTCCAGAACTAAAACTTAGCCACAAAGACCACTTGAGAACAGGATTACACACCTCACTAACTTATTAATGTCCAATGGATTCCAGAAGAAGACAATCACCGACCTAATCCTAAGGGGACTCCCCAAAACCAAGACACAGAACAGGACAATGGCATCACTCCTTCCTTACATCAAAAGCACCACAGATAAAATCAGCAAAATTTCTCCACAAACACAATATCAGGACAGCCTTTGGCACTGACCAAAAATAGCCAACATCTTAAGAAACCCAAAGACAAGATCCAGCTAAATGGGACGATATTCCCGCCCTACCAGACATCTGGAAACAGCCCAATGAACAAACGAAGTCCCTGCCACTTAAAACCAACACTGGACCCAAAATAACACATGATACCACCAATCTCCCTCACCAGACTCAAACCCAAGCCCACCCCACAGAGAAAGGCAACCACCATCCAGAAACCAGACCATGGCTGCAACACCAGCTGCTACACCCCCTCCACCCCAAACTAAGCAAACTGACCTGCAGCTATAAACACATAGCCAGACCTCAAACTCGAGAGCCAAACCAAGGCCCGAATGTCACATCACAGCCTTCCACCCAGGATACTACATCACGGAACTCAGGAGATTACAACACAAACATCAGGAGGTTGCAACACAGACAACGACCCAGGAGATTACAGCACCACACCCAGGATGTCACAACAATAGAACTCAAAAGTCATCACACAGCCCATTACCCAGGTCGTTACAACACAAAAGGCTGAGAGACACACAGCCAGCACCTCAGCCACACAGGGTCTCAGGAAAAAGCCATCCAATCTGCATACATCAACTCCATCAACCAATCAAGAAGTAACAACACAGCCAACTCTGGAGTTTAAAAGGGAAAAACAGCCACTACAAAGCTGAAGACACCAGCCTGAAGATGACGGATGAGATTTTGAACGCTGCCAAGGTATTCTCAATCTTACACGGGACAAGACCCGAATACACCAAGACCTACATACCTTTACCCATGAAAATCTACAAAAACAAATATCCTACCTCTACGGGGAGGAAACCTTCCAACTGACCCGGATCTATGAGAAACTTGAAGTGCAAAGAGCCACCATCTTATGTGACCTCACATTCCTACGCAATTGCCAAGACAAAAACGTGATCCCCACATGCTTCCAACTCAAATTCCACACTAAAACCTCAGCCACTGAATGGATCCTGAAAAGAACTGAATTAGCTCTAATCAGAAACTAACTCCACAGGAAAAGATTCCTACTAGACCAAACCAACAGGGACCTACTCACCCTCCACCTCAAACTCAGTAACAAAATCCACCCAGCACTCTGGGACAAATCCAAACAACTAGCCCTCTGGAGCCAACAGAAACCTTTCACAAGACAGACACACACACCAACAAACTCCACAGACTAGAGAAACGCCAGAAGCCCAACCCCACCACAACAATGCATGAAACAAACAGTACACAACATATCAGACAGAACCCTCACCATGGCAGAAACCAATGTCCTTTCCAAAGGATTCAACTTTGCTGTCGCCCCCAAATGCATCCCCACTGAAAACATCATATGTGGAGTTGAAGCTAGCCTAACCAAAATTAACCAGACACAGCCAATAAAATCAGACTTGAAGTCACCAATGTCCTCTGCTCCAGCAGTCCACCCAGAAGCAACTTACACAAAGAAGAACAAAAGCACTCAGCAACTTGAGGAAAGACAACAACATAATCATCCTCCCAGCAGACAAAGGCAACGCCACAGTCGTGATGAACACATCTGACTACCAATCCAAACTATCCAACCTACTCCAAGACCCGCCTTACAAACCTCTAAACACAGACCCCACCACCTACCTGGAGAAAACCACCAAATCCAAAATAAAAGCCTCACCCATCAATGAAGAGATCCAAGAATCATCCCCAGAGAAAATCATCTAGATGCCCTAAGCTCTATGGCCTCCCCAAGATACACAAAGAAGGAACACCACTCAGACCCATAGTCAGCTCCATAGGCTCACCTTTACAGAACCTTGCCAAATTTCTCGCCAAACAACTCCAGCCCTACACAGAATCCATCACCTCACGCAAAACTCTTTCCACTTCATAGAAACAATAAAGAAACAAAACCTACAACCCAGTGACCTACTTGTGAGCTTGATGTCATATCCTCTTCACCCAAGTACCTATTAAAGAAGCCTTGACAGCTATCCAAAACAAATACAACCCCCTAAGCACATCCTAGATCTGACCAACCATTGCCTTTCCAACACATACTTCATCCACAATGGACAAAGATATAAACAGATAGAAGGAGCACCTATGGGATCACCCCTCTCACCGTCATCGCTAACCTATACATGGAACATTTTGAAACCAATGCTCTAGACAAATCCGAATACAAACCCAAACTCTGGCTTAGATATGTAGATGACACTTTCGTAATTTGGCCACACGGAAAGGAAAACTGGACAACTTCCTCACACATCTCAACAGCCTACACCCCAAAATACAATTTACCATGGAAACAGAAACCAACAACCAACCGTTCCTGGACGTCCTAATTTACAAAAACCCAATGGCTCCTAGGACACACCAGCTACCAGAAAAAGACACACTAACCACTACTTAAATGCACAATCCATCACCACCCTGCACAGATCAACTCCAGAGCCAAGACCCCCATCTCCAGAACCAACGCCTAGCTGACAAAGACCACTTGAGAACAGAATTACACACCCTCACTAACGCATTAATGTCCAATGGATTCCAAAGAAGCACAATCACCAACCTAATCCTAAGGGAGACTCCCCAAAACCAAGACACAGAACAGGACAATGGCATCGCTCCTTCCCTTACATCAAAGGCACCACAGATAAAATCAGCAAAATTCTCCACAAACACAATATCAGGACAGCCTTTGGCACTGACCAAAAATAGCCAACATCTTAAGAAACCCCAAAGACAAGATCCAGCTAGAAAACCAAGGAGTTTATAAAATACCGTGCAAAATTTGCCCAGCCATATACATTGGACAAACCAACAGGAGAATAAATGCACGACGCAGAGAACACAAGAACGCAGTCAGAAAAGAAGAAAAACTTCCTCCCTTTTCCAGCACCTTAAAGCCACAGGACATGAAATTGATTTTGAGGGATCCAAACTTATCTCCAATACTGAACACTTCAACAAGAGAATAATTAGGGAAGCCATCGAAATAGAAATACCAGAAAGAAAAGTTCAGCAATACTTGCAAGAGGCACAATTACCGAAAATACCTGATGAAGTAAAGACTATGTTAGAAGAGAAAATAACAGTGATGAAACTGACAGAAGCTATAAACAGACAAAATATTGGAAAAGCTCCCAGCCCGGATGGGCTACCAGCAGAATTCTATAAGACAATACAGGAATCAATTTCTACTACAATGCTTGAAGCATTGAATGAGGTCCTGACAAGAAATAAAATACCTGACTCATGGACAGAGGCATATGTTACACTTATACCAAAGGAAGACACTGATCCTCAACAAATAAAAAATTATAGACCAATATCCTTGCTAAATGCTGACTATAAAATATTCACCTCAATAATGGCAGAAAGACTTAAAAGATATTTAAATCATTTTATACACCCAGATCAAAGTGGATTTCTGCCTAAGAGACAAATAAAAAATAACATGAGAATAATATTGAATACACTGGAGTACTACGAAGCACTCCCAGAGCAACAAATGACATTGGTTTTCTTAGATTCAGAGAAAGCCTTTGACAATGTGAATTGGCAATTTATGCTGTTGCAATTGGAGGAGATGGGCTTTGGAGATAGATTTACTAAGGCAATAAAGGTGATATATAACAAACAAATAGCAAGAGTAATGATAAGTGGAGAATTGACAGACAATATTAATATTCAAAAAGGAACTAGGCAAGGTTGCCCGCTATCCCCACTGTTGTTTGTACTGACTTTGGAAGTACTGAATAGAAACATTAGGAAAAATGAAGAACTAAAGGGAATGGAAATAAAAAAGGAAGAGTATAAATTACAAGCATTTGCAGATGATTTGGTTTTTATATTAGAAGAACCAATGGAAACAGGTCCTAAGTTGATCGAAAAAATAGAAGAATATGGCAAAGTTGCAGGACTGAAAATAAATAAGGAAAAAACAAAAAATTTGGTGAAAAATATGACAGAAAAACAAAAGAAAAGATTAATGGACAAACTACAGATCCAAATCACAAAAAAGTAAAATATTTAGGGATACAAATGACAGCTAGATGTGGAACTCTTAAAGAGGATAACTATGACAGATTACAACAACAGATTGCAACAGATTTGGAAAAATGGAAAAATTTACAATTATCCTTAACAGGGAGAATAGCGACAATCAAAATGAACATATTGCCAAAAATATTATATTTGTTCCAGAAGATTCCAATAAGATTGAGGAAAACATATTTTGAGGATTTAAATGAAATGATGTTGAAATTCATTTGGCAAGGGAAAAAGACAAAAATCAAGATGAAATTGTTGCAGGATGCAAGAGTAAGAGGAGGTTTTGGACTGTCCAGTTGGGAACTATACTATCAGGCAGCAATATTGATGTGGATGAAAGAATGAATTGTATTGAAAAATGCTAGACTGTTAACATTGGAAGGACATGATTTGCAATTGGGGTGGCATGCATTCCTATGGTACAATGAAAGTAGGGTACATGGATAGTTTAGGAGACATAGTGTGATGAACCAGAGTATATCAGAAATATAACAAAATACAAACCATAACTAAAAGTCCTTTACTGCCTTCAACTTGGCTTCACTGTTTAATTGTTCACAGTGGAGGAGTAAACTAGGTTCAAAATAACATTTCAAAGGCAAGAAACACAGTTCACAGTCAAAGAGCTGATAACAAAGCCAAAACAAACGCTTTGACAGGAGTTCAAGGCAAGCCAAGATAGTTAATTCCACATTCCAGACAGATACCCGGGGAGAGTCAATGGGCAGAACACCAACAAAGATAAAGTTCATTCAAAGAAAGCACAAGATTGGCCTCAATGTCTGTGACTACGCAGCCGCCAATTCTTATGCATAGCTCCCAGCTGCATCCCATGAGGAGGATCATGGCCCTCTCCTCCCAAGTAGACCATGCTTTTCCCTGATCTCTCCTCCCCTGCGTGCCCTGGGATGGATAGGAGATGGGCCTGGATCCTCCTCTGATTGCTCAGCTGGCCTCTGCCCTTCCCCAGCCTCCTCCACCACCTCTGGAGCCACACTCCCACTTCCTGTTGGCTGTTCCTCCTCTTCCTTGGAGTCAGTCTCCACCAGGGACATGACACATAGTGTCAGGGATGCCTTATTAACAGTATGGGAGAAAATAAGGGAATATCACTATATGAAAATACCAGTCTGGTTGTCAACAATAGAGGCATTTACATATCCAAATGTTTTTAAAGGGAACATATTATTAGATATGAAGAAATTTTAAATGAAAAGGGTGAACTCAAAACGAAGCAAGAACTAGAGGAACAAGGGATAAGTAAAGGTTGGTATTCATATTTGCAAACACACTCAAGGTATGAAAAAGATACTAAGATGACTGGGTTTTATAAGGAACTGACTGAATTAGACAACATCCTAACAGGCACCGAAGAGAAGATAATCAAAAAACTATATGGTTATTTATTAGGAGTGAAATTAGAGGAAGAGCAAGTTAAAGAAACAATGATTGCATGGGGGGAAATTTTGGATATGGAGTAGACTTGGACAAATGGCAGACACTATGGACTACAAGAAACTACAAGTTAACTATGTCAACGGCCTACAAAGAGAACTTGTGTAAGATGTTTTATAGGTGGCACTTACCCCCAGCGAGAATAGCCAAGATATTCAAAGATAAATCAGCGAAATGTTGGAAATGTCATCAAATACCTGGATCATACTACCATAAGTGGTGGATATGCATTGACACTAAAAAATATTGGACTAGAATACACATATGGTTGGAAAAAATGATAGAACAACACATAGATTTAAAATCAGAGATATTTTTATTGGGAATTTTGCCTGAAGGTTATAGTAGAGAGACAACATATTTGATTATTAATGTATTAACAGCAGCTAGAATTGTATTTGCACAAAATTGGAAAAACGAGAAAATTCCAACAGAGGAAACAATTAAGAAAATAATGGAATGTGCAGAAATGAGTAGATTGACAATGGTAATTAGAGAACAGGAAGAAAAAGATTATTATAAAATTTGGAAACACGTGATAATAGTAATAATATATTATAATTAATTGACTTGGATTGAGTAAGAGAATGAATATAATTTAGGTAAGGGTGAAATATATTTTTGAAAGATAATAATTACAATATTAATGATAATATAATAACTGACCAATGCGAGATAAAATATTGATTAGAATGGTTATATATATAAACAAGAAAGAAATATATGACAATATTATTATGTGCACAGGATATATGTACCCAACAGACACACTGTTGAACTGAAAGATGGTTTTATAGGTTTATTTTTGTTGTAAAAATAAAAAAACTTTTTTCAAAAAGAAAAAAGGAAAAAAAAAGAAAATGTATAATAAAAAATAATTAAAAAAAGAAAAAGTTGTTGGCGAAGGTGCTAGGAATGGATAAGCAGGTAATGGAAGCACAAATAGATGAAACTTTCAGAATACACACGAACTACACAAGAAAGCATAATCTTCCAAGAGAAGTGCATGTGAGATTTGTGAAAAAACCGATAAGAGACAAGATACTTAACAAGGCAAGAGACGAACCATTGCAATATAAGGGGAAACAATTGGTAGTCCTGAAACAAATTCCAAGGAGAATAAGGGACCTTTGAAAGCAATATCATTTTTTTACTACAATGAGACTCGACTACTGCAACGCTCTCTATCTAGGACTGCCCTTGCATACCATCCGGAGATTGCAGTTGGTGCAGAATGCGGCGCTGTGGTGGTGATGGGAGTTACCCGTTCTCCCATGTTACCCTCCTGCGTGGCCTGCATTGGTTGCCGACAGCTCGGGTGAGATTCAAGGTTTTAGTTTTAACATTCAAAGTCCTACACGGCATGGGTCCCCAATATCTGAGGGGCGTCTTCTTCCAATAGCTAGCTCCGCCGCCCTGCGGGCTCATAGGCAAGGACTCTCGGGTTCCATCGGCGGTCCAATGCCGGTTGGTATTTCCCCGACGATGAGCCTTTTCTGTTGCGGCCCCGACCTCTGGAATCAACTGCCTCTGGAGCTCCGTCTGGCCCCTGATCTCCGTACCTTCCTTGCGCTGAAAACTTGGTTGTTTGACCAACCCGGCTGTGATCCTCCTTTGGGGAGGATGGGTTTTAATATATTTTATTGTATTGTTATGTCTTATATTTGTTAGTTTAATGTCTTTTAAATATTTATTGTTCTGTGTTTTTAGCTGTGAGCCGAGTCTTGGAGATGGGGGCATACAAGTTCAAATATAAATAAATAAATAAATAAATACAATGTAAACTTTAGATGGCTGATACCTGAAGGAATATTAGTTATTTGGCAGGAAAAAAGACATAGATTGGACTCATTGGACAAAGCAATAGAATTTTATGATCGCCACTTTAACATGGAAGAGGAACAAGAAGTGAGGGGAGAAATAGTGCATAAAGGCCAATAAGTGCCAATGATAGAAGAAAAGCACTCACAGCAAGATGAAAGTGAAGTGGAGAAACAAGAACGAGCAGAGCAAGAAGGAGCAATAGCAAAAGAACCCAGAGAAATAAGAGCAACCAGGAGCATAAGACCTATATATAAATAACTAAAGCAATGAAAGAAGAAATAAAGATGTTATCAGTCAATATAAATGGACTGAATTCCCCTATGAAAAGAAAAAATATATTTTCAAAACTACAAAGATTAAAATTGGACATAATATCACTCCAAGAAGTACATATTAAAAACACCATTATAAACTATTGGAGTATTCTAAATTGGGAAAACTATTCCACCTGCTATTGCAACAAAAAAGAAGAGGGGTGGTACTATATGTCAAAGAAACAATAAATGCCAAACACATTTTCAAAGATAAAGAAGGGAGAATTTTGATGGTGGAAGTGACCTTAAACCAAAAACAAATACTCTTGGTTTGCATATATGCACCAAACAACGGAGAAGAAGAATTTTATTAAAAACTCCACAAGAAGATGTTTGAAACAGAATATGAAAATATCTGTCTTATAGGAGATTTCAATGCAATAGTTGACACAAAATTTGACTACAAAAGCAGTAAAATAAAAAAAACAAGAAAGATTCTACCCAGAATGACAGAAGAACTATCGATACATGACACATGGAGAGAAATGAATCCAGGGAAAAACCAGTATACATTTTATTCTAATATGCATCAATCTTGGTCCAGAATAGATATGATTTGGATGACTCTGAAACTGAGTGCGAACATGCAAGAGATAGAAATAGAAACAAACCTATGGGTTGTTCATAATCCAGTCAAAATTAGTTGGAAGGGACAAAAGAGAAGAGTAAGATGGACTTTAAATCAATCTATAATAAAAGACAAAGAATTTATGCAGATGATGGAAAGAGAACAGGGATTTCTTTTTAAAGAGAACAGGAAAGAGGAGACCTGATTACAAAATGTGTGGGACACAGCAAAAGCGTATATCAAAGAATTAGCAATAACCTATATAGCGAAGAAAAATAAGAAAAAGAAACAATATCAAAAGACTTTGGAAGAAGAATATAAAAGACTGGAAAAAGAGCTACAAAAAGAACCACAAAAGGTACACGTAAAAAACCAAATGGAGATGGTTAAGCGGTCAGCTTTGGAAGCCATATTGACACCAGACGCTTCCACACTGCCACATTCTTGAGCCTGGGAAAATGGGAGGGGAGAATTTCTTGGAGTGCATGTGGTTAGACATAATAGCATTCTTCTTATAAGTCAAGGTCATGTTATTCTGCACCTGGGTGAGGGGACATCTCAAGTTGGGATGGATGGTGATTGCAGCATGTAATGCAATGATGGGTGCAGGGGCTGGATTTGTAGTTTTTACATATTGCAAGGAAACCCGGAACTTTCAGATTCAGGATTCCCCAGATGTGCCAGTTTACCATCCAAATAAAACAGAACTTTTGAGAAGATGTCTGTCTCAAAGCTGACCTGGCTGTTCGCTATTTGCTGCAAGGAGGTGTCTGAGTTTGCAGCAGCAATCACATCCAGAAAGCACACCAGGGGTGGTATTCTACCGGTTTGGCCCAGTTCAGCCAAACCAGTAGCTCCAAGGATCATCTGTGGGCAAACCAGTTCACTCTGATGATCAAATGCTGGGCCCGCCCACCAGGGCTCTATTCTGACCTTTATTTCCTGGTTTTGAAGCTCAGCTGCTTTGTGCAACAAAGCGGATTGCTGCGTGTCAGCTGTTTAACACACAGGGAGAGTGCAGGATTACAGGCGGTCAGTAGAAAACCCTCTGCATGCATCCCAACAAGCCACGCCCACAGAACTGGTGGTAAAAAAATTTGAATCCCACCACCGAAGCACACACAAGTAACTGATTCAGCAGAATTCAATAACTTCTCTTTAATATATAATATAACACAGGAATTAAATATACAATACCAAAAGCAGGTTTTCCAATGTGGTAGTAAATACAAGCAAAACACAAGCAGAGGAGAGGAGTTTCAGTTTCAGTTTTAATTTCAGAGCAGCAAACAGCTTTACTACAGAACAGTTGAGGCTCCTTATCGCCTCAACTCTCTTACACACTGACAGGATGCAAGTCAGATGAATACCAATGGATGCTGGTAGGCAGAGGCAAAATTTCCCCCCCTTATTTTCCTCCCCAAAAAGTAAGGTGTGTCTTATACGCAGGAGCATCTTATACTCCGAAAACTATGGTACTTTAATTCCAAAAGAAGACTCAGATTTAACACAAATAAAGAATTACAGGCCAATATCCTTATTAAATGCAGACTGAAAAATATTTGCTTCAATAATAGCTGAAAGATTAAAAAGATTTTTGAGCGAGTTTATACATTCTGATCAAAATGGGTTTTTACCTAAAAGGCAAATTAGAAACAATGTTAGAATAATTTTAGATACACTGAAGTACTATGAAATACATAGTGAAAAACAACTAGCATTAATCTTTTGGGATGCTCAGAAAGCATTTGACAATGTAAATTGGCAATTTATGATGCAACAATTAAAATGTATGGATTTTGGTGAAAAATTTATAAATGTAATTAAGACGATCTACACAAATCAGAGAGCTAAAGTGATGGTGAATGGAGATGTGACAGAAAATTTTTACATAAGAAAAGGCACGAGACAAGGATGTCCATTTTCCCCATTATTATTTATATTAACACTAGAAGTTTTAACTAGAAATATTAGACAGGATCCAGAAATAAAAGGAATGGAAATAAAAAAAGAAAAATACAAACTACAAGCATTTGCTGATGATTTAGTTTTTATACTAGAAGAACCGTTAGAAACTGGCTCCAGACTGATCGGGAAAATTGAGGAATATGGAGAATTGGCAGGATTGAAAATAAACAAAGAAAAACTAAAATAATTGTAAAAAAACATACAGACTGTTGTGGCTCCGCCTCGTGAGCCTGTGCTGACAGAGGAAGAGGACCTGGATGATGATGAAGAAGGAGAGGAGAGGAGCAGGAGGCCTCCCTCACCAGGGCCTTCCTCCCCAGGATCTCCCTCCTTGGCAAGGTCTCCCTCCCCAGGACCTTCCTCCTCCTTGGCAAGGTCTCCCTCCCCAGGACCTTCCTCCTCCCTGGCAAGCCCCCCCTCCCCAGGACCTTCCTCTCTGGCAATGCCTCAGGTTTCTCGGAAAGCCAAGAGGAACTGCCTGAGAGGCGTCTTAACAGTAAAGCCACGACAAAGAGAAAGAGGAGGAAGGTTCCTGGCGATCCCAGGCAACGTCCGGAGGGAGAAACGTCAGCAGCAGCAGCGTAGGGGGGCGTGGGAGGCCAGAGATTGAGCTGGACCACACCCCACCAGGTATAAAAGTGGGTGTGCCTACATTGCAGACTCTGTTAGTGACAAAGTGTCATCTGCATCAGAAGCTTCAGTCTGTGTGCTTGATTTTGGACTCTGAAAGGAAAGCAATTCTTCTGTGAGTATATATTCATTTCTGGAATTTGGCATGAGAACTTGGTGACTGCCCAGCGCCTCTTGTCGAGAGAGATAATGGGGATTTTGGCGTCAGGCCAGCGTGACTCTCCCTCTAGCGTGAGCTAGCTCCTTGCCTGCAAGGGAAGGGAAGGTGAAAGCAAGAAACAGGCAAGCGTGACTTTTTCTGTGTTGGTTCACGTACCTTAGCTTCTGGGGAAGTGAAGGTGAGACAGAACACAGACAAACAGAGAAAGGAACTGACAGAGAAAATAGATCTTCAGATAGTAAAGAAAGTTAAATATTTAAGTATCTATTTAACAGCAAGATGTGCAACAATTAAAGATGAAAATTATACAAAATTAATGCAACAATTAAGTTGGATTTAGAGAAATGTAAGAATCTAGAACTATCTTTTTTTTTTTAATTTAGTTTTATTTAGTAATTAAACATAACCAAACAAGCAGACACTGACATAAACAAAACATAATCAAACACAAAACATATGTTACAATCGAACCAAATGCGGCTAGGCTCATATCATTCATTGTCCATCATTTGTTAAGTCCAATTAAGAAAGTCTGTTAAGTCTTTTTCTTATCTAACCATCCATAGAAGTTGTTCCAAGTTTTGTAATAGTCCGTTTCTTCTTTATTTTTAATTTCCATTGTCAATTTGTCCATTTCTCGCACTCAATGATTTTCTTAAGTGAGTTCCGCTTCTGTTGGAGTTTCAGTGTTTTCCACTTTTGTGCAAAGGCCATCCTTGCCGCTGTAATAATATGAATCATTAAATAAAATTTCCTTCGGATAGGTCTTATTGGTGATTCCCAGTAAAAAAATTCTGGTTTGAAATTAATCTCTACATCACAAATTTCTAAGCATTTATGTATTTCTTTCCAATATTCCTGGGCCTTTCCACAACTCCACCATATGTGATAATATGTACCTCTTTCCTTATTACACTTCCAACAAAGAGAGAGAAAATTTATTATTCATTTTAGATAGTCTTGTTGGTGTTATATGCCATCTATAAAATAATTTATACAGATTTTCTTTAAATGGAATTGCAAGGGTTATTTTTTATTTCTAGTCCAAATATTTTGCCAATCATTCAAAACTATGCTATATGACCAAAATCTCTCATCCAGCGTATCATTGTTTCTTTGACAGTTTCTTCTTCCAATTTAGTTTGTAATAATACTTGGTATGTTTTTTAATCATTTTTACATCTGGTCCTAACAAGATTTCATCTAATTCCGTCCTAGTTTTACTAATACCCAATTCCTTTTTGTCTTCTGCATGTTTAGCTTGGAGTTGTAGATAGGCCCACCATTCCAATTCTATTCCCTGTTCATTCAACCGCTGTCTAGTTTGTAAAATCCTTTTCATCTAACAGTTCTTCATAAGTAATAATTTTATCATATCTTAGCAATGTGGATGCATCAAAGCTTCTAGTGTTGATATCCAGATTGGTATTTGAATATACATTTGTTTCTTAATTTTGAACCAGGTGTGTAGAAGTGTCTGTCTTACTTTGTGTTTCAAAACGTAGCTGTGTCCCTTTAAGCTATCTTGTCTAAGAAAAAGTGCCATCCTGTCTGGAGGTTATAGCCTTCTAATGTTAATATCCTTGTATTTGTGTGATTTATCCAGTCTTTTATCCAAGTCATAATTGCAGCACTATATATACAGCTCCCAATCTGGTAGGCCAAATCCCCTCTTTCAGTTGCATCTTGTAGTAATTTTAGTTTTATCCTTGGTCTTTTTTTTGCCAAATAAAATTTGATGTTAATCTATTTAATTCATCAAAGAAAGGATTTTGTTAATTTTATGGGCATTTTGAAGAGAAATAGAATTTTGGTAAAATATTCATTTTAATCGTGGCTATCCTGCCCATAAAGGATAATTTTAAATTGTTCCATCTTATTAGGTCTTCTCTTATTTGTTTAATAAGTGGGTCATAGTTGTCTTTCTTCAGTGTGCTATATCTGGGGATATAATGATTCCTAAATATTTAATTTTTCAACAATTTCAATGCCCATTGTTGAGGTCAGTAATTCTTTCTGTTTACTTGTCATATTTTTATAATCATTTTTGTTTTCTTTTTATTTTTAATCCTGCTACTAAACCAAATTCATCCAATTTTTGTAAGAGTTTAGGTCCTGAAGATTGAGGTTCTTCTAAAATGAAAAGAAGGTCATCTGCAAATGCCTGTAATTTAAATTCTTCCCTTTTTACTTTTAGTCCTTTTATATCATTATCTTTTTTAATTGTCCTAATTAAAGCCTCTAATGTCATAATGAACAACAGTGGTGACAATGGACAGCCTTGTCTCGTTCCTTTTTGTATTTGAAATTTTTCTGTAAGTCCCCCATTAATTAAAATTGTAGCATATTGTTTTTGATAAATAGCCTTAATTACATTAAAGAATTTAGGTCCTAACTTCAAATATTTACTTTGCTGTAGAATAAAGTCCCATTTCACATTATCAAATGCCTTTTGGGCATCTAAGAATAGCAATGCAGCTTGTTCTGCACTCGATCTTCATAATACTCTAATATGTCAAGCGTTACTCTGATATTCTAAGATGTCTCTGAGGAGAAGCCATTTTGGTCAGGGATATGAGTTTATTAAGTATTTTTTTAATCTCTCTGCCAAGATCGTCATAAAGATTTTATAATCTACATTAAGGAGAGAAATTGGCGATAGTTCCCTGGTTCTGTTAGATCGGAGCCTGATTTGGGAATGATGGATATTTTAGCTTCTTGCCATGATTGAGGACAATTCGCTTTATCTAAAACTTCATTAAAATTTTTACCATTTCCTTTCCTAAAATTTCTTGTTGTGCTTTATAAATCTCTGCTGGTAAGCCATCTGGGCCTGGGACTTTATCTATTTTTGTTTGTTGATAGCCTCATAGACTTCTTGAAGGTTATAAAGTGGTTTAAGCTTTTCATCTTCTTCTGAAATTTGTT
>SOZL01000236.1:65933-77688 GCA_009733165.1 Naja naja | reverse complement strand
TAATAATTTGAAAAAAAGGCAAAATTTAAAAACTTGAATTTAAAAAGGAAGAAGAAAAAAAAAAAGATAAAAAGGGTCAATAATTAACTATCTTGTTTCCGATGTGCAGAGTAAAAAAACCAACTCTCAAAGAAAAAAGGCTAAAGTTGAAAAATAGGAAGGTATCAATAAAAAAAAAGAATAAAAAATAGTAAAGTAGTAGAATTCCCTTTAGGAATAACAAAATATATTTTTAGGGGCTCAATTATAAAAATTAAATTCCAAACAATAAAAACCTTGGCAGGAGCAATATCACTCTTTATTCCATTGCCACTATGCAGAGTCCAGAGCTTAACTAGTGAAAGGCGGGAAGATAGCAGCTCTTCTGTTTTGCCTCTCGAAGAAATCCAATTCTTTTATTTTAAAAAGCTCTCCAAGGTCACTTTACTCTTCAGTTCCAAACTGAAGGCTCTAAGATATTCCAAAAGCACCTATCCGGCACTTTCTAATCAATGGAGCCTTGGATACAGTCCTTGCAAGTGTGTATGTTTATATAAGATAACAGGTCTCTAGTAGCAATATTGTGTCTCACAACCAATTTTCACTTCCTTGCCAAGTGACTTCCAAAATGTATCACTTCCTGTCTTATTCAAAACAAGAAAGACAGTAAAAAATCTCGGTGGCCATTTCTTATATGCAAAAATAAAAAGTAACCAGATCAAAATAACCAAAATTACATTAGAGCCCCTGGTGCCAAAAAAGAAAAAAAGAGACAAAATTCAAAAAAATATAAAGGTAAGGACTCCCAAGAGGAAAAAAGTAAAAGGAAAGTCTTTAAAGCCATAAAAGAAAGAAGAAACAAAACTCTTTACTTTCAAACACAATCTCTTCCGCCGCCTATTCCATATCACTCTCAATTTCACACCATTAGAGTTGCTAGGGTGTTCCCAAAGGGTTAAAAACAAGATGATCTCACCGACTGACAAACTTCTTCCAATCTCATTCCTCCGGAGCTGTCACAGCTTCTTCAGCCCGATGGCTGCCTCAGCGTTGGGTAAGGGCTGTCCTGGATCAACCAGGGACTTTGCGACATCCCTGGGATCAACAGGAGGCGCCCCCAACTTTCACCAACCCTACGAGTCAGTTTAGATCCCAGGGGACCGTCCCGAATACTCTGGTTTCTCTTCAGATTGCATAAATCTTTCGCCTTTTTTTTGTCTTTTTTTTTGGTGCATATATGAAATAGAAAATGTAATTGATTATATAAAGGACATGAGAAAATAGAAAATATGATAAATTAGAAGGGATTATATTGGAATGTAAAGTATTTATAATGAGAGTATATTATTATGTTTAAAAGTAGGGGAATGAAAACTTATTAAAATTATATAGGTAAATCTTGGCTAAGTGGAAATAAAGAAAAATATGAAATGATTAAATGAATATCTCTGGAATAAATATAAGATATTTATTTATTTATTTATTTTATTAATTTGACTTGTATGCCACCACCTCTCTGAAAGGACTCGGGGCGGCTCACAACTAAAAACACAACAATAAATAAGTTACCTAAAAAACGTATTAAACAAGATACAAGCCAAATTAAATTTAAAACCCCAAAGTTATTGTATATATTATTAGTTTTATTTTATTTTTACTCTTTTTTGATTGTTTACTATATATTGGTCTTGAGAAAGTTAATGATGATAATAATGTATAATGTAAAATAAAATAGGTGGTAAGCTGAAAATGGAAATAATAGGGGATAAAGAATTGAAAATATATGTGAGGATGAAATGATCTTGACATTGAACTAATGAATTGAAATATGAAATGGAAACTTATTCAAAGATTAGTGGAATGGATGATGACTTGATGTGATGTTAAACAAGAAAGTTGAAAATGTAATTATGACTATGCATAAATGTTGTAATCTGGAACCTTGGTAGCTCAGGCTGTTAAATGCCTGCTCTTAAGATCCAGATGCCTACAATTATTGTAGGCTCGAATCCCACCAGGCTCAAGGTTGACTCAGCCTTCCATCCTCTCAGGGTAGGTAAATTGAGGACCCAAGATTGTTGGGGGCAATTAGCTGACCTTGTAAAAATGCCGCTTAGTAATAAGCAGGCATATACAATGGAATGAAGGCTATTGCTGAGCACATTGGGTTGTGCTCCAAAAATTGTAAGCCGCCCTGAGTCTTCGGAGAAGGGCGGCATATAAGTGTAATTAAAAAAAAAAACCACATTGCTCACATGAAGAGATGTGTAAAACAAATTAAAATAATTTTTTTTAATTAAAAAAAGTATTCTTCCTTCTTCATCTGTATAAATTAGTTTGGTTTTAATTGTGTTTTTAATGTATAGGTCAACTCCTCTTTTATTTTGTTGTGCCAATGATGTATGTAAGTTGCCAATTCTGGGACATTTCAACAGATATGCATGCTGTTTTTTAATATGCACTTCTTGTAAAGAAATTATGTCCATCTTCAGTTTTTTCTAGTTTATGGAATGTCTTTTTCCTTTTAATAGCCAAATTTAGTCCATTTATATTTTATAGAGATTAGTTTCTTTTCCTCTTCCATTATTTATACTTTATATGTAGGATTTATTGCTCTTGTTGATCTTTGTTCTCTTGGCTCTTTAATCTCCATACTACCACCTACTGCTCCTTCTTCTTGTCCTCTTCCTTCTCCTTTTTCCTTATCCATTTCTTTTGTCATCTCTGCTCATATTTTGAGTTCCTCTTCTCTTGCTCTCTCATCTTCTGCTCCTCTAAAGTATTCATCATAAAATTATACTGCACTCTCAACTGAGTCTAATCTATGTCTTTGTTCTTGCCATACAAACGTCAAGCCTTTGGGAATCCACCACCTGTAATTAACTTCTTTCTTGATTAGAATGTTTGTCATAAATCGATATTCTCTTCTTAGGTCTCTCACTTTCCTTGGTATTTGCTTCAAGGCTTTAATCTCTTTTCCCTTGTATTTCAGTGAAACATCTCTTGCTTTCTGTAATATTTCTGTTCTCATTGTTTTCTTAGTAAGTCTCACATGTACTTCTCTAGGCAGTTTGTTTCTCATCACATATCTTGTATATACTCAGTATATTTTATCCATTCTATCCTTCATTTTTTCTTTGGATATCTCCAAGGGTCCTGCCAAGATTTCTGTCATAATTTCTGTGAGATTTTCTCCTTTTTCTTCCTCAATATTTTGGAATCTTAGATAAAAATCAGCCTTTTCCATCTCCCAGGGAATCACCTTGTTTCCTTTCTCGTATTCCACCATTGTCAATCTGTTATCAATTTCTCCTACTTTCTTGTGTTTTGTCACCTCTTTCTTCCATCTTCTGCATTCTTTCTCCATATGTCATTATCATTTGTTGTATGTTTTCTTCCATCTTTCCCATCCTCTCTTCCATTTTTCCAATTCTATCATCTGTATGCTTCCCTTGGTCTTGTATTGCTTGAAACATTGTTTTTATCTCTTGCATTGTGGCCTCCTTTTCCTTTCTTTCTCGTGCCGGAGCAAAGTTGTTATGGATCATTGACCAGCTGGGCTCAGTGATGAGGAGGTGGGGATCAATGATCCAGTAGCAGTTGTCTTTCTCATACCCAATTTATTATAATCCATTGGCAAAAATCCAAGAAAAATAAAAATAGTATAAAATCTTCAGGTTCTTCTCTACCTTAATCCAATTATGTTCAAGACAGATGAAAGTAAAAAATCCAAGAGCCAAAAGAAAAGTTAAAACTCCAATATATAAAAAGAAAAATTATGTGAAATCCAAAAGTCTAATGTAAAAGAAAAGGGCAACAACAAGAAGAATATAAATCCACCCACTTCTAGATAGAATGGGGAAAAAACAGAAAAGAGAGGAGAAAGTAAAAAAGTCAAGAAAAAAAAACCCCAAAAGGCCAAGTTGTCTCCCCTTATTAACGAAAGGATTAATTAAAAGGGAATGGAAAAATAAAAATAAAGTCAATGTTCCAAAATTGAACCAGATATTAGAAATGGAAAAGGCCCAAAGCGTACACCAGCGAGGGGGGGGGAAAATAATAAAAGATTACCTGCTACAGTTTGAAAATTTAGTTCCCAAACTCAATCAGTGTCTCAGTGTAACATCTAACAATCCAAAAAACCAAAGTCCAAAACATATATATTATCCAAGGTCACAGTGTTCTTTCTTTGTTCCTTTCCTAATCAACTTTCTGGTTGTTTACAAAGTCAATGAGAGCAGCACCTGTTTTCAGTGCTCACTCTCTATCTTCTTTTCCTTCTAAACAACCTATAGCCAAAACAGTTTATTCTTCGAAGTTCTGAGTTTTTAATCTCTGTGACCTCTAGATGGCAGTGTTGCTTAGCTTTTCCTTTCACTTATCTTTAAGTTACACTGTATCAATTGAGTTTAGAAAGTAAAAATAAAAAGACAAAATAATCCAAAGACTTTTAGTTTAAAAGTAAAAATTCAGATTCTTCAGTAAATTATTATATTAAAGTCCAATCCAATCCCATCCAGTCCAGTTAGACAAAAGCCAAAAAAAAAATCATTTTAAAAAGAAAAAAATCCAAATAAGTTTTGACAGCTGAGCATGTGTTTCCCTTCACCACTGCTCTCCACTTTCCTGTCTTCTTTTTTAGTAGTTCTTTTCCCTTAGGGTACTCCTCTATCCTAATTCAGAAAAAAAAATTTCTCATCCAAACTGACACACCATTTTCTTCTGTTCTTCTTCCGTTCCAGGGCTGTCACAGCTTCCTAGAGGCTTAATGGCCACTTCCCTCTGCTGCCAGGCTACAGGAGCTTTCCTGGATCAACCAGGGACTTTGCAGTATCCCTGGAATCAACAGGATGTGCTCCTTTCTCTCCCCATCTCTCCAGGATGGTTTGGGTCCACTGGGACCATCCAGCTGCGGGGGTAACAGCGACTTTCACTGGAGCTCCGAGAAAGCCGTCTTCACGCTGTGGCTCCAGCCCCGCCCTTCATACATTTTACTTCGTTATGCATAATGCTGGTGCTAACCTATAAAGCTCTGCATGGCTTGGGTCTGGGGTACTTGCAGGAGTGCCTCCTACCAGCATCGAGGTCCAATCACCCAGTATGCTCCCACAGACAGGCCCTCCTGGGGGTGCCGTCGGCCAGACAATGTTGGTTGGCGGTCCCCCAGGGGTGGGCCTTCTCTGTGGGGCGCACCCTGGAACCAGCTACCCCTGGAGCTACCTCTGGCCCCTGACCTGCGCTCCTTCCATCATGTTCTAAAGACTTGGTTGTTTTCACAGGCCGGCCTAGATTGAGCGAGGTTGGGGATTTTAATATCGGGATATTTTAATATTTTATAATTATTTGGATTGGGTAAATTTAGGAATAAGTTTATATATTGTATATATGTTTTTGAGTAAGCTTGCTTGAGTCCCCGAAGATCCGACATATAAATCCAAATAAATAAATAAATAAATAAATAAATAAATAAATAAATAAATAAAGTTTCCATTTCTGCAATGGCAGTGTACTGTCTCTATCAAATCTCTTTTGAATACACATAATACTATACACACCTAATTATAGCCACTATTCTCATAATATATACAATATTATCCTCACTTCTAATCGCCCTGTACAATTTAATCTATAATCAAATATAGTCCAGTGATAATATTGCTTATAGTATTACTGCTTTTATATGCCATGTTTCCCCAAAAATAAGACCCTGTCTTATTTTTGGGGGAAACATGGTATATATAAGCAATAATACTGTCTTTTTTTTTTGCCACCAAAAAAGGCACCAGGTCTTATTTTCAGTGGATGTCATCCACTGACTAACCTCACTTGCTCGCATCACACCCCGGCTTCCTATTTATTGTCAGAGGCCTTCAGGAACTTCTTTTGTGGCTGGCAAGGCTTTTCTGAAGGCTTCTGCAGCCAATCGATCCAGAGCTTTGTTATCAGCTACAGAGGCCTTCAGGAAAGCCTTGCCAGACTTACCGTCTGCAGAAGAAATGGGCCAGCAAGGCAGGTGTTGGGGTGTGCGAGGCCTGGCTACAACTGTCCAAAGGTAAGTAGTAGGACAGCTCCACCCCCCCATCCCCACCCTAGCTTAAATTTTACCTGTCCACTCTGGAGTGGGTGGGATCTTAATTAGGGCTTTTTTGGGGGGGTAGGACTTATATTGGGTGCACATGTAAAAATCAAGCTAGGAGTTACTTCCAGGGTAAGTCGTATTTTCAGGGAAACAGGGTATCTATATATATGTTTACTTCTATTTTATTGATCATCCTTAATTATAAATTTACTAACTTCTGCTCCTATTTTCTAACCAATTATAGAATAAGTCCCATGTTAAATAATACTCTGTTTCATCTTTATCCTTAATGTTCATCATTAACCTGTCCATTTCAGTGCAGTCTAATATTTTCTTTATTACATTTTCATCTATAGGTGTATTTTCATTTTTCCAGTTTTATACATACGTAATTCTCGCTGCTGTTATTACATGTAATATTAAATATATAATTCTTTTGTTATATTTCCCCGGTAGTATACCTAGTAAGAACAGTTCTGGTTTTAAATCTATTTGTTGTGTTGTCATTTGTTCTAACCACCTTTTTTATCTTCAACCAATATTTTTTCGCCATTGGACAGGTCCACCACATATGGTAATAGGACCCTGGTATCTGTTTACATTTCCAGTACTCTGGCAATATGTTTTGCAACATCTTTGCCATTTTTTCTAGTGGCAAATGCCATCTATAGCAGGGGTCGCCATCCTTTTGGTCCTCAGGGACCACCAAACTCATAATTTCAAATCCCACGGATCACTAATATGAATTTTGACTGACGGTGGCTCGCTGAAATTGGTGGGAAAGTCAGTCCCATATTCCAGAGCTGCAGTAGTCACAGGACTGGGCTGTGCACCGGCCTGCCATGGATGATCTGCTCCGGGATGACCAAAGGGCCAGTCTTGTGATTACTGCAGCTCTGGAATATGGGACCAGCCCGTGGTGGGGTTGGAAATCTCCGCCGTAGGGGCTGGCACCTGTAATGTGCAAATTTGCGGGTGGTGCAACATGCATAAAGCAATGCAGCCCTCGCCGCCAGGATGAGGTAATGGTGCTGTTGCAGCAAGAGGAGGCTGGCAGCACAGGCGGGCTGAAGCAGCGATGGAGATGGCTGGAAGGTGCAGGAGTGCTGTGCTACTTGCATTTGCAGAGCATTCCTGCACCTTCCAGCTCACCTCTCCTGGCCTGGGCTATTCCTCGATGGCCGCAGGCTGTAGGGATGGCCCAGGGCAGGAAAAGTATTGGCTAGTGTGGTGGGAGGGGGCGGAGTGGGCTAGTCTGTGCTCACCATCCAGTCCAGAGGTGTGGAATGGGGCAGCAGCGGCAGCAGTTTTCTCGTCCCTCTCGGCGCTCTGCTCTGCTAAGGGCGGGGCACAGTGCAACGGCCAGACACCCAGAGCCCCTTCCTCTTCCTCCAACCTGGGCTCGCTGCTGGTGGGTGGGAGCCTTCTGGGGAGATGTCCTCACCCCATGGGGAGAGCCCAGCATGCACGCACTCCAGGGAGAGGCTTCGAGGCCTGGAGGGAGGTACCCTTCTCTGTTTGGAAGCAGTGGCAGAAACCTGGAGCTTAGCCTTGGGGACTCCTCTTGTGTGGAGGCTGAAGGGGGGTGGTCAGAGTGCTGAGGAAGATGGGCTCCTAATAACCAGGCAACACCCCACCTTCGGCCTCCACACAAGAGGACTCCCCGAGGCTAAGCTCCAGGTTTCTCCCACCACTTCCAAGCAGAGAAGGGTCCCTCCCTGTATGGAGGCCGAAGGGGGGTGGGGGTTGAGCCCAGAAAAGCTTGAGCTCTCACCTTCACAAACAGGCTGGTTATTAGGAACCCATCTTCCTTGGCGCTCCTTTGGTCTGGGCATCCGACCTTCGCTGCTGGCTTGTTGCAGGACTGATGGGAACTCTAATTTGGCTTGAGCTGAGCATCTTGGAAGCCCCATTGTTTGCCTCATCGCTGTTTGTACAGGCAAGAGCTCGAGCTTTTTTGGGCTCAACACTTCAACCTCCACACAAGAGGACTCCTGGAGAGATGTTGGAGTGTGTCTTCTGATGCTCTGGTGCTCGCCTGCAACTCTCTGCCCTCCTCCAGGCCCAGTTTGCTGAGTGGGGGGAGCAGCACTGATGTCTCTGCTGCTCCCCTCCATGGTCCCATCCATCACTTCTCGGGGAAGGCACAGGAAAAGAAAGTGAGCAGAAACATCACTCTAGCTGGGGCGAAAGATTAGAGATCAGGGAAGACCAGGCAACAGAAAGTGGCACTTTTCAAAGGCGGCAGCTTGCGTCTTCTCTTGCCTGTGCCTTCCTCGATCTCAGCTCTTTCGCCCCAGTGAGAGCTATGTTTCTGGAGCCGAGAGGTCAGCAGAGCAGAGTGCTGAGAGGGCCGAGAAAACTGCCAATGACAACGATGCCCTGAACTGGATGGTGAGTGCAGACTTGCCCACTCCGCCCCCTCCCACCACCACTAGCTGGTACTTTTCCTGCCCTGGGCTGTCTGTCATGCCCCTGATGGAGACTGACTGAGAAAGAGGAGGAACAGCTGACAGGGAGTGGAAGTGTGGCTCCAGAGGTGGTGGAGGAGGCTAGGGAAGGGCAGAGGCTGGCTGAGCAGTCAGAGGAGGACCCAGGCCCATCCCCTATCCATCCTAGGGCACGCAGGGAGGAGAGGATCAGGGTAAAACGTGGTCTACTCAGGAGAAGAGGACCATGATCCTCTTCATGGGTTGCAGGTGGGAGATTTGCATAAGAGTGTGGACCTGAATGCTAACAGACGTTGGAGACAAATTAGTGTTTGATTTCTAAAGAAGGTTTGCCTTGGTTGGCGTTCTTCCAATGGACGGTTCCTGGTTATCTTTCTGAAGTTGGCAATTATCTATCCTGGTCTGTTGAGGAACTTTATTCAATGCAGTTTGTTTTTGGTTTTTGCTTTGTTGTCGGCTCTTTGAATGTGAACTGTGTTTCTTGCCTTTGAAATGTTATGTTGACTCCTCCACTGTTAACAATTAAATAGTGAAGCCAAGTTGAAGGCATTAAAGGACTTTTAGTTACGTTTTGGATTTCGTTATATTTCTGAGATACTCTGGGTCATCACACTGTCCCTACAGCCCACGGCCATCGAGGAAGATCCCAGGCCAGGATAGGTGAGCTGGAAGGTGTGGGAGTGCCACACAAATGCAAGTAGCATGGCGCTCCTGCACCTTCCGGACATCTCCATTGCCGCTTCAGCCCACCTGTGCCGCCAGCCCCCTCTTGTTGCAACAACACCATTACCTCGTCCTGGTCAGTGAGGGCTGTGCTACTTTTTGCAGGTTTGCGCTCGGCTGAAGGGTGGGGGCCAGCGGGTAGGCGGGCCATGTGGGCGGCACAGCCTTGTGTTCCTGCGCAGCCTGGATTAATTGCTTTGGGGGGGTGCTTTGGGGGGGACATTTCTCTGCAGACCACCAAAATTTTCTCACAAACCACCAGTGGGCCACAGCCCACCGGTCGATGACCACTGATCTATAGAACATTTTGTAAAGGTTTTCTTTGTATGTTGTTGACATCATTAGTTTGTAGTTTCTTTCCCAACGTTTTTGCCAATCGTCTAATTCTATAGTATATCCAAAAAATTTTGGCCCATACTATCATAGTTACTTTTACATGTTCTTCTTCCATTTTAAAGTTCAATAGGTAATTATATATTTTCTTTGTTAATTTCAGGTTCCAAGTAATGCTATCATCATAAAATGAACTCAGAGGCATTGCAATTCCTCAAAGAACTATTTTATTTTATTACACATCTTGGCACAAACTGGTGGAAGCCAGTACTGAAAGTTTCCCGGGCTTCCACATCACTATAGCTAGAATTTCTCATTTTTCCAAAACAATATGTCACATTGTCCAACCAGGAGATGAAATAGTTTCCTATTTCGTCCTTCCTCTGGCTCAGCAGCAGTTGGAATGCAGCTGACTCATTGCCCAGCTATGTTGTTTTGTCTGGAGCTTCATCCACCTCAGTTCTCCCCCCCTCCATTTCTCAAGTGTATCAAGCTGAATTCATACGATTCCACCACCAAACTAAATTCAGGCTTGACAGGCTGCCCCCCACAAACTGGAGGAATGTTCCTGCAAGACATAAAGCATAAAGACAATCACTCATGCCACTAACCTCCCCTTCCCCCACTGGGAGGTCTCTTCATCTTCTGAGGGTACTTGTCATGGAATTGTTTTATTAACCTATCCACATTTACCTTCCACCTTTTAACCCAGGTTGCTTCAGAGAGGGGGTATCCCTTCAAATGTATCAAATATTCTAACTGACCCCTCTGTACCCTCGAGTCCAGGATTCTTTTTATTTCATAGTGTGTTTGACCCTCAATCACCAACGGATTGTGGGGAGCCCAATCCACTGGTCTAACTTGTGAACTTACCACTGGTTTCAATAGACTACTGTGGAATACTGGATGTATTTTCCCTAGTAACCTGGGAAGCTGAAGTTGTACTGTAACTGGGTTAATCACTTTAATTATAGGGAATGGCCCCATATATTTAGGACCAAGCTTTTTTGAGGCCAATTTTAATTTCAGGTACTTTGTGGACAAGTACACCTTGCCCCCCACCCTAAATTCTGGTTTAGGAGTGCAGTGTTTGTCAGCCTGCTTTTTATAGGCCTCTGCTGCTTCACTCAGGGCCTGCTTGGTATTTTCCCATGCTTTTTCAATGACTCAATCCACTCTGTTAGTGACATGGAGGAGAGTGACTCCCAAGGGACCTCAGGCATGGGAACAAACTCTACGTCGCTGGTTACCTGGAAAGGGGACAGACCAGTACTACTGTGCACTGCGTTGTTATATGCTACCTTAGCAAATGGCAACAACTCTGCCCAGTCTGATTGTTGATAATTTACATAACACCTTAAGTACTGCTCTACCATGGCGTTAGTTCTCTCTGCAGCCCCATTAGTACTTGGATAAAATGCTGAGCTAAGCCCCTGCAAGGACCCAATGGCCCTCATTAATTCCCTCCAGAATTTAGCGGTAACTTCAGGGGTGGGATTCAATTTTTTTAACAACCGGTTCTGTGGGCGTGGCTTAGTTGGTGGGCATGGCTTGGTGGTCATGTGACTGGGGTGGGTGTGGCTAGGTGGCCATGTGACTGGCAAACCAAATATAAGTGGTCCTCGCTTAATGGCCAGTTGCTTAGCAAGTGTTCTAATTTATGACTGACCACCCCAAAGCTACTTGACCTGTTTTTGGACTTTTGACAGCCATGCACACGCACATGCACACGCACGCACACACACACACTGTCCCTTCTAACCTTGCTATTCTATTATTTTGTAAGGATCTCATGCTGGAGTAGGGGGGTTGGACAAGAAGATGACCTCCGAGATCCCTTTTAGCCCTAAACTGATGTGCTGTTTCAAAGAGTCTTCTGAAGCCAGGATTTGTGTCCTTCCTTCCTCTCCTTTTTCTCTCTCTCTCTCCCTTCCTCCCTCCCTCCATGTATCTATCCATCCATTCATATATCTCATTAATTTTCTCCTCCCTCACTCACTCTCTTTCTTTCTTTTTCTTTCTTTCTATCCCTTCCTTCCATCCCTCCCTCTTTCTTTGTCTATCCCTTTTCTTCCTTTCTATTTTCCTTTTTTTCTTTCCCTTTTCTCTTTCTTTTCTTCCTTTTCTCTCTTTCTCTTCCTCTCTCTCTTTATTTCCCCCTCTCTCTTTCCCTCTCTTTCTCTCTCTCTCC
>SOZL01000236.1:27614-54875 GCA_009733165.1 Naja naja | reverse complement strand
AGGCAGGCAGGCAGGTAGGTAGGTAGGCAGGAAGGCAGACAGACAGACCATTTGGATGGATGGATGGACGGACGGATGGATGGACGGACGGACAGACAGAATGTGACAGCAGCGCACTTTGGTAAAGTAGAGCAAAGCTAGAGTGGGAATTGAAGCCCACACAAGTTGCCAAGGTTGAGAAACATGGGCTGAATATATCAACCCAGCCACTCTGGTTAGAGTTTAGCATGCTGTTTGATTCCGGCTTAGTCAATAAACCATGTCTAAGATCTTCCTGCTCCTTAATGCAGCTGCCCCTCTGCCCCTTCTCCAGCCCCCTGCCCCAGTTCTTTCTTTGGCATCCAATTTTGCAATGCTCCTCCTGGGAGGAGGAATGCATGTGGAAGCAGCCCAGACCGGTGGAGGTGGAGGGAATGATCACTTGGAAAGTAAGCAAGCAAGCAAGCGCAGGGTTCGGTCGGAAGAACCGGGCTGCAGAGGGAGGCTAGGTTCTAGGTCTGGGCCAGCCACGTAGAGCTGAACCGAACTGAGCCACGCACCTTGGAGAGCCGCAGCTGCACCCACCCACATCCTGCGTGCAAGCCTGGCTGGCTGGAGAGGCAGAGGCCGGACGGGCGCTGCGCAGTCCCTTGTTCTCCTCTGGGGAAGGGTGCCCTAATGACAGACCACCCACCCCTTCCACTGTGCGCCTTGGGAGGGTTTTGCTTTCAGGCCTTCTGGTGCACCTCCGTCGCTTCCACCGGAGAGGGCAGTCTGCAAGCTAAGGTGCCCCCTTTCCACCACCTCCCACCTCTCCCCCCCCAGGCTTGGCAAGGCTCGCCGCGCGTGGTTTTCACATTCAAGGCATCGGCTATGGAGCAATGAAACAGTCAATGGGCTGCGTGGCTGACAGTCAGTGAGCCTCCAGGGCCGGCACCTCGAACGCCTCCCTGCCACCTCTTAGCGCCCCCTGCTGGCCCCCTTGCCTCTTAGCGCCCACCTAAGGGATCCCACAACCCCCCAGGGGACAGTACCACCCACTTGAGGAACCACTGATATAAAGTATAAATAATGGAAGAAAAGAAATTGATTACAATGAATATAAATGGATTGAATTCGGCCACTAAAAGGAGAAAAATATTTCATAAATTAGAAAAATTAAAATTGGACATAATTTGCCTGCAAGAGGTTCACATAAAAAAACAATATGTTCAGGTACTGAGACATCCTAAAATTAGGAATTTATATACTTCATCCCCCCCCCCCCAAAAAAACGGTGAGTTGCATTATACATTAAAAATACAATTAAAGTTACAGATGAAGAAGGAAGAATATTGATGGTGGAAATAATTGACAACAACACAAAGATACTTTTAATTGCAATATATGCTCCCAATAGAAAAGAAGAATAATTTTATAAAAAATTGCACAAGAAAATTATAGAACTGGAATATGATAATATATGTCTTATGGGAGATTTTAATGGAATAGTAGATGCAAAACTGGACTATACAGCACAGAAAGCTAATAAACAAAATAGAAAGACACTTCCAAAATTCTTCTTCAAAATGGTAGAGGAATTAAGCATTAAAGATGTTTGGAGAGAAAGAAATGCAAAGAATAAACAATACACCTTTTATTCCAATAGACATTTATCATGGTCAAGAATAGATATGATTTGGATGTCAACAGAACTAATTTCTAATATACAAGGAGTTAATATCGAAGCAAGTACTTGGGTGGACCATAATCCAGTACAAATTGAGTGGCGAGGACAAAGGAAAAGATCTAGATGGACTTTGAATAATACAATATTGAAAGAAAAAGAATTTACACAAAAGATGGAAAAGGAATTGGCTTTTTTCTTCAAAGAGAATAACAAAGAGGACACCTCACTACAAAACTTATGGGATACCATGAAGGCCTATGCCAGAGGACTGATAATAGATTATACGAGAAAAAGAAATATTAAAAAAAGAGGAATGCAACAGATGTTAGAGGAAGACTACAAGAAACTTGAGAAGGATTTACAAAGATATCCACAAAAAAAGGATATCAAAAATCAAATGGACTTAGTTAAACACAAAATGGGGTTGATGGTAAAAGAAGAGCTAGCTGAAAAAAATCAGAAGTGTTAAACAAAACTTTTTTGAAAATGCAAATAAACCGGGCAGGTGGTTGGTGTATAAACTGAAAAAAGAGAGAGAAATGAAAAAGATAATGCAATTAATAGATAATCAAGGAAGGACTTGTAATGGGAATGATGAAAAGAAAGTACAGAAATATTATGAAAAATTATATAACCAAGAGAATATTGATGAAGAAAAAGTGAAACAATACTTGCAAAGAGTGGAGCAACCTCAGATACCTGAGGATACCAAAATAATAATAATATAATTTATTAGACTTGTATGCCTCCCTCTCTCCCTAAGGATGCAGGCCAGCTAACAATATAAAAACTCATTACAAATTTTACAATAAAAAGAAATTAAACCAAATACAAGCCTAAGAATTAAAATTCAATTAAAATTTAGAAACCCTCTAAAACAAATCCACCCCTCCGCTTGGTTAGTCCAGACCAGCCTGTTGAAAAAGCCAGGTCTTAAGGTCACGGCAGAAGGAGCGGAGATCGGGGGCCAAACGAAGGCTCAAGGGGAGTTGGTTCCACAGGGTGGGTGCTCCCACAGAGAAGGCCCTGCCCCTGGGCACCGCCAACTGACAATGTCTGGCCGACGGTATCCCAAGGAGGCCCTGTCTGTGGGAGCATACCGGGCGATCGGAGCGTGATGCTGGCAGGAGACGTTCCCACAAGTACCCCGGACCCAAGCCATGTAGGACTTTATAAGTTGTTACCAACACCTTGAATCTCACCCGGAAGGCAACTGGCAACCAATGCAGGTTGCGCAGGATGGGTGTAATATGTGAGTATCGGGACACCCCCATCACAGCCCGCACGGCCGCATTCTGCACCAGCTGCAACCTCCGGGTGGTCAGCAAGGGAAGTCCCATGTAGAGGGTGTTGCAGTAGTCAAGTCGGGAGGTGATGAGTGCATGAGTGACTGTCCGTAGGGCATCTCAGTTCAGGTAAGGGCGCGGCTGGCGAACCAGTCGCACCTGGACAAATGCCCCCCTGGACACAGCTCCCACCTGCTCCCCCAAACTGAGCTGTATATCCAGGAGGACACCCAGATTGTGTGCCCTGTCCACGGGGGGCAACACCTCTCCCCCATGACCAAAGATGGTATATCCTGAGTAATCCGAGATGCCAATACGTACAGCCACTCAGTCTTTGCCGGGTTGAGTCGGAGCCTGTTCCTTCCCATCCAGATCCGCACCGCATCCAGACAATGGGACATCACAGACAGGGCATCACTGATGTGGTCCGGGGTGGAGGTGTAAAGCTGGGTATCATACACATATTGGTGATACCTCACCCCGAAACCACGGATGATCTCACCCAGCGGCTTCATATAGATGTTGAACAGGAGAGGTGAGAGGACCGACTCCTGGGGCACCCCACAAGTGAAGGGCCTCAGGCTCAACCTCTGCCCCCCTGCCAACACTGATTGTGAGCAGCCCGAGAGGTAGGAGGTGAACCACCGTAAAACGGTGCCCCCAAGCTGCCGCAATAGGATACCATGGTCGATGGTATCGAAAGCTGCTGAGAGGTCTAATAGGACTAGGGCAGAGGAAAAACCCCTGTCCCGAGCCCTCCAGAGATCATCTATCAGCGCGACCAATGCCATCTCTGTGCTGTGCCCGGGTCGGAAGCCTGATTGGTACAGATCCAGGTAATCAGCTTCCTCCAGGAACGTCAGTAGCTGTTGAACCACCACGCTCTCAACAACCTTCGCTAAAAAGCGAAGGTTGGAGACTGGACGATAGTTGTTCAAAATGACTGGGTCCAAGGCAGACTTCTTGAGGAGGGGCCTCACCACCGCCTCTTTCAAGGCAGTGGGGAAGGAACCCTCCCCTAGAGAAGCATTGACAACTGCCTGGAGGCAGCCATGTATAACCTCACTGGAGGCATAAACCAACCAGGAAGGACACGGGCCCAATAAACACGTGGTGGAGCTCAGCCTCCGCATGATCCTGTCCACTTCATCCAGAGAAACAGGATCGAACTCAACCCAGATGGTATCGTCCAGACTCATCGTCAACCCGTCCTCCGACCCCTGCCAGTCTGAGTCCAAGCCGGCCCGGATCTGAGAGACCTTATCCTTCAGATGTTGGCTAAATTCCTCCACTCTACCCTGCAAAGGATCCTCCCTCACCTCATGATGTAGGAGGGAACGATTGACCCTAAACAGGGCAGCTGGACGATCATCCATGGGCGCAATGAGAGCAGAGAAGTATGCACACCTCGCCGCTCTCATTGCCACCAGATAAGTCCTAATATAGGCTCTTAGCTGGGCACGGTCAGATCTGGAGCGGCTCGCCCTCCACCTGCTCTCTAGGCTCCTCCTTTGATGTTTCATCTCCTGGAGCTCCTCTGAAAACCAGGGAGCCAACCGGGATCTGCGGCGAGGGAGGAGCCGCAAGGGGACAACCCAGTCGAGTGCCTCCAAGGCCACCTGTTGCCAGGCAGATACCAAGGCCTCAGCCGAGCTGTGGACAAGGGAAGTGGGCAAGAACCCCAGTGCCGTCTGGAACCTCTCAGGGTCCATCAGGCGCCTGGGGCCGAACCATCTAGTTGGCTCCTCATCCCAGCAGTGTGGGACGGCCTGCTGGAAGACCAGCCACAGGAGATAATGATCTGTCCATGACAGGGGCTGACTAGTCAGTGAGCCCCCCCCAGACCATTACACCACTGCCCCGAGATGAAAACAAGGTCAAGCTTTTTCCCCCCCTCATGACTAGGGCCCTGAATCACTTGGGTCAGGTCCATGGCCGCCATGGAAGCCATGAACTCTCGAGCTAAACCCGACAACTCCCCCAGGGAGGGCAGGTTGAAATCCCCCAGAACTAAAAGCCTGGGGAATTCCACCGCAACCTCCGAGAGAGCGTTGAGCAGCTCGGGTAGGGCCGTTGCTATGCAGCTGGGGGACAGGTACATAAGCAACAAGCCCAACTGACCCCCTGGGCCCCACCTCAGGAGCAGAGATTCATACCCGCCCATCTGTGGGATAGTGACCTCCCTTGGTAGCAAGGTCTCCCAAAACTGCCACCCCTCCCCTACCCTGGGCTCGTGGTTGGTGAAGCACCCAGAAACCTGGGGGACACAGATCATAAAGAGGGACCCCTCCCTCCAGTCCCAACCAGGTCTTCGTGATGCAAGCCAGGTCCGCGGCCTCCTCCTCAATAAGTTCACGGAGGAGAGGTGACTTGTTAACCACGAACCTGGCGTTCACATACAACAACCTAAGCCCAGGGACCTCACTTCCCGAGTCCCCAGGGTGGTGGGCAGAAACCAGAGGGTCGGAGCGTGCCACCGCTCGCAAATAGCGGGGGTGCACTCCCAAATAATGATTCGGCCCTCCGTTTCCTCCCCTCCCACCATATCCAATCACCCTGGGAATTGTAATCCCCACCCTGTCCCCACAGGCCTCAAGGGCCCCCTCACCCAGCCACTCCATGCCGTGACCCGTTTCTGGCCTGGACCAACCCAAAATATCTGACGCCCTCCCAAGTTGATTTCCCACTCCCCTCCCTAACCCTTTAAAACATCAAATTAAAAAATTTAAAAGTTTCCCCTTAAATAACTTAAAATTTGGCCCCTTGGTCCAGCCATGCCACCTCTCGGGATCCCAAGATAATAATGTTAGAAGGGAAAATAACAATGATGGAACTAACTGAGGCATTAAAGAGACAAAATACTGGAAAGTCTCTGGGCCGGATGGGCTACCAGCGGAATTTTACAAAACTATGATGAATGAAGTTTTATCAGAAACTAAAATACCTAACTCATGGACAGAGGTGTACATTACTCTCATACCAAAAGAGGACACTGACCTACAACAAATCAAAAATTATAGGCCTATCTCCCTGTTGAATTCAGATTATAAAATTTTTGCCTCAATAATGGCAGAAAGACTTAAGAGATACTTGAATAATTTTATACATATGATCAAAATGGATTTCTGCTGAAGAGGCAAATTAAGGATAATATGAGAATAATTTTGAATACTTTGTAATATTATGAAACACACCCTGAGAAGTAAATGGCCTTGGTATTTTTAGATGCACAAAAGGCTTTTGATAATGTAAACTGGCAGTTTATGACATTACAAATGGAACAGATGGGCTTTTGTGAAAGATTTATTAAAGCTATAGAGGCAATATATCACAAACAAACTGCCAAAGTAATGATAAATGGAGACTTAACAGATAATATTAATATCAAAAAAGGTACTAGGCAAGGATGCCCACTGTCGCCGCTGCTGTTTGTATTGACTTTGGAGGTTCTAAACAGAAATATTAGAGATGATAGTGAAATAAAGGGAATGAAGATAAAAAAGAGGAATATAAGTTACAAGCTGTCAGATGGTGCTCCATTCAAAATCCAAGAAAGAAATACTTAGACTCCATTAATTAGAGAAAAGATATCTTTTACTGGAAGTCAAGTGGTAGCAACAAAAGAATTCTGAATCTGAGAGAATGAGCTAAATCACATATACAAAGTGATGGCAATGTTCCCACCCACAATAGTTCAATTTGTCCACCCAATAAAAAGTTGTGTATAACATCATGTGGGCATCTCCAGGTGGTGATGAGGCCTCTGTCCATTGACCTTGACATATTTTGATAAAGAGCTGCTGCCATAGCATAAGATAGAAACCTAAGCAAGAAACTTCCCCCCCAACTTATACAATTCTGTTTTGTAAAACCTCCAGCTCGTTTCCCATAACCATGTTCCCCCTCCTGCCCCCATTACTTATGACAGCTGAAAGATGCCAAGCAAAGGAAGAAAATCTTGAAGGCTGACATTCGGCCCTCCTGCAAAAGAGGCATTCGTCCTATAAAAGAGAAAAAAGAAAAGATAAAAGAAAAAGATACATGTAACACCACAATACTATAGTCTAGGGTTTTTCAGGATATTTAGTACGAAACGCCTTGACAAGCTTAGGAGCTCTAACATCCTTTTCATTCACCCATTCAGACTGGGAAGGAGGGAAATGCTTCCAAACAACCAAATATTGGAGTCAACCTCTCTGTTTTCTAGAATCCAAAATTTCCCTAACTTTGAAATGTTGTTCACCTTCAATTAGCAATGGCACGGGGGGTTCGACCTGAGTCGGTCTCAAGTCAGATGTATGTTCAGGTTTTAATAGACTAACATGGAAGACAGGGTGGATCCGTTGGAGGGTTTTTGGTAACTGCAGTTGGACTGCCACAGGATTCACAATTCGTTCAATTGGGAAAGGTCCAACATATTTAGGTCCAAGCTTTTTTGATTTTTGTGTGGTCTGCAAATATCTGGTGGATAAAAAGACCTTGTCACCTACTTGATATGGTTTTTGTGGAGTTCTCTTTTTATCTGCAAATTTTTTATGAGCTTGATGAGCATCATCTAATGCTTTACGGGTAACTGGCCAGGTAAGCTGGAGCTGGGTTATTCACTCATCCAATGACTGAATGTTAGGTTTCTCCTGTGGAAGCTCGGGTATGGGTACAAAGTCTTGTCCCGAAGCCACTTTAAATGGAATAAACCCAGTACTACTATGTACCGAATTGTTATATGCCAGCTCAGCGAATGGTAGTAGGTCAGCCCAATCATCTTGCTGATAATTTATATAGCATCTAAGATACTGTTCCAATACCGAGTTAGTTTTCTCACAAGCCCCATTGGTTTGTGGGTGGTGGGTGGAGCTTAAGCCCTGGGCAGAGCCCAATAACTTCAGGAACTCCTTCCAAAAGTTTGAAGTAAACTGGACACCCCTGTCTGTGATTATGTGTTCAGGAACACCATGTAACCTGTAGATATGTAAAATAAACAGTTTAGCCAATGTATTTGCAGATGAGATTTTTGCACAAGGTATGAAATGTACCTGTTTGGAAAACAAATCTGTTACTACCCAAATAACTATATTTCCCCCACTTTCGGGTAATTCCACTATAAAATCCATAGAAATTTCTTTCCATGGAGCAGTTGGTCTAGCCACATTTTGTAGTAAGCCCACTGGTTTATCAGGAGGCCGTTTGGCTGAGGCACAGATAGGACAACTAGCCACATAAGTCTCAATGTCCTTTTTCAAGGTAGGCCACCAAAATTACCTTTTAACCAAGTGTAAGGTTTTCACAAAACCAAAATGTACAGCAGCTTTAGAGTCATGAGCTTGCTGTAATATTTGGTTTCTCAACTTTGCTGGCACGTAGGAGGGGTCTAGACAGCAGGTGGAGGTTGACCCGTTCCAGTTCCGACCGAGCCCAGTTAAGCGCCTATATTAGGACTTACCTGGTAGCTGTGGGAACGGCGAGAAGGGCTTATCTCTCCGCTCTCATAGCATCCGCAGATAACTGCCCAGCCGCCCTGTTTAGGGTCACTCGCTCCCTCCTACATCCGGTGGGGGGGGCGGTGGACCCACTGCGGGGTAGGGCTGAGGAATTTGGTCAATATCTGTCAGATAAGATCGCCTGGATCCGGGAGAGGTTGAGCTCTAATTTGCAGTGGTCTGACGTCGAAGGTGCAAGTAGTCCGGCCAATGTGATCTGGGTTGAGTTTGATCCTGTTTCTGAGAATGAAGTGGACAGGATTATGCGACGGCTGAGTTCCACCACATGTTTGTTGGACCTGTGCCCTTCCTGGTTGGTATATGCTTCCAGGAAGGTCACGTGCGGCTGGCTCCAGGCAGTGGTCAATGCTTCATTAAGGGAGGGCTTTTTCCCCGCCGCCTTGAAAGAGGCAGTGGTGAGACCCCTCCTGAAGCAGCCTGCCCTGGACCCAGACGTATTAAACAACTTTCGTCCTGTCTCCAACCTTTGTTTCTTGACGAAGGTTGTTGAGAGTGTGGTGGCTCAGCAGCTTCCACTTTTCCTGGAGGAAGCGGACTATCTGGATCTGTACCAATCAGGCTTCCGGCCTGGGTTTAGCACAGAGACAGCATTGGTCACACTGGTGGATGATCTCTGGAGGGCACAGGACAGGGGGTTCTCCTCTGTCCTGGTCCTGTTAGATCTCTCAGAGGCTTTCGATACCATCAACCATGGTATCCTGTTGCGGTGTCTCAGGGGGTTGGGAGTGGGAGGCACTGTTTTACAGTGGTTCTCCTCCTACCTCTTGGGACATTTGCAATCAGTGTTGGCAGGGGGGCAGAGGTTGACTCCGAGGGCTCTCACTTGTGGGGTCCCCCAGGGGTCGGTCCTCTCCCCCCTCTTGTTCAACATCTATATGAAGCCATTGGGTGAGATCATCCGTGGTTTTGGGGTGAGGTATCATCAGTATGCTGATGATACCCAGTTGTATATCTCCACCCCAAACCAAATCAGTGATGCCCTCTCCATGATATCCCATTGTCTGGATGCGGTACAGATCTGGATGGACAGAAACATGCTTCAACTCAATCCAGCCAAGACGGAGTGGTTGTGCATACCGACATCTCGGTCCAGTCAAGAGATTCCACCTTTGGTCATGGGGGGAGAGGTGTTGCCTGGGGGTCCTTTGCCCAGGTCCAGCTGGTTCGCCAGTTACGCCCATATCTGGACTGAGATGCCCTGCACATGTTCACTCATGCACTTGTTACCTCTCAACTCGACTACTGCAATGCTCTCTATTTAGGACTGCCCTTGCATACCATCCAGAGGCTTCAGCTGGTGCAGAATGCGGTCGCGCGGGTTGTGATGGGAGTTTCCCGGTACTCCCATGTTACACCCCTCCTGTGTGACCTGCATTGGCTACCGGTTGCCTTCTGAGTGAGATTCAAGGTTCTGGTGTTAACATTCAAAGTTCTACAAGGCATGGGTCCGAGATATTTACGGGAGTGTCTCCTGCTGCCATCGAATGCCAACCGCCCTGTACGAGCACACAGACAGGGGCTCCTCGGGGTGCCGTCTGTGAGCCAGTGCCGACTGGTGGTGCCCTGGGGAAGGGCCTATTCTGTGGCGGTTCCCGCCTTATGGAACCAATTACCCCTGGGGCTCTGTTTGGCCCCCGACCTTCGCACCTTCTGTCACGATTTGAAAACCTGGCTATTTGAACAGGCCGGGCTGTGCTGACCACTTGGGGGGGGGGGGTTAAATTTTTCAATTTTATAACTGTATTAGGGTTTTAGATCAATTGGCTTGTAATTGTTTAATAGTGTTTTAAGTAATTAACTTATTGTTTGTTTTAGTTGTGAGCCTTGAGTCCTTTCAGAGAGGGGGTGGCATACAAGTCCAATAAATAATAATAATATAATTTGGCACCAACCCATGCCAATCCATCTCTAATTGTACAGTTATTTGAGTGAGCCAGGAATCAATCATCAAGTTTTAGAGCTTCTTTTAATTGTGCAGATAAATCATTTGATAAATCAACTTCCTTCTTTTTCTGGGCTCTGGTAACCACTGGAGCTGCCAACTGTTTGGTTGGGATAATAGGCCAGACCACTTCTTGGTGGACGCTGTTATATTGAAGTAATCTAGATAAAGCATCCGCCATGAAGTTTTTTCCCTCTGGAATGTACTTCAATGAAAAATTAAAGCGTTTAAAGTACTGCACCCAGCGAATTTCCTTGGGAGACAGTTTCCGAGGCATTTTCAAAGCCTCCAAATTTTTATGATCTGTCCACACCTCAGCCTTGGTGGTGCAAGCTGTTAAACGCCTAGCACTTAGTTCCAGCTGCCTGAAATTAGTGCAGGCTCAAATCTCACCAGGCTCAAGGTTGACTCAGCCTTCCATCCTCTCGGGGTAGGTAAATTGAGGACCCAAGATTGTTGGGGGCAATAAGCTGACTTTGTAAAAATGCTGCTTGGGGGGCCAAAAAGCCCTAGTAATAAGCAGGCATATACAATGGAATGAAGGCTATTCCTGAGCACATTGGGTTGTGCTCCAAAAATTGTAAGCCGCCCTGAGTCTCCGGAGAAGGGCGGCATATAAATACAATTTTTTTAAAAAAATGCGTGTTTTGCTCCTTCTAGGAAATGCCTCCAGGTTAACAGATCCCAGCAAACTGCAAAAGCTTCTTTTTCCCAGATGGCCCATCATCTTTCGGTTTCAATTAGTTTACGGGATGTATATGCACATGGTTGCAGAGTCCCCGTCTCCTTTGCTTGTAGTAAGACCACCCCAACTGCTACATCACTCACATCGGCTTGGATTACAAAAGGGGTGTCCATGTCTGGATGCTTGAGCACTGGTTCAGCAGCAAACAGTCACTTCAGCTTCTCAAAGGCAGCTTGGCACTCCATGGACCACTCCAGTGGTTTACTAGGCTTCGGTTTCACTTACCCTTTTGTTTTTAGGAGGTTTGTGATAGGCATTGCAATCTTCACAAAAGCAGGGATAAATTGATGGTAAAAATTAGCAAATCCCAAGAAACTTTGCAGTTGTTTCCTGGTGCGGGGAGGGGCCCATTCCAAAATGGTCTGAACTTTCCCTGGATCCATTTCTATGCCGTCATGTGATATGCAATAGCCTAAATAGTCAATTTTTTCCTGGTGGAATTCACACTTGGACAACTTCGCGTACAGTTCAGCAGCTCAAAGTTTTTCCAGAACTGAACGCACTAGTTTCACATGTTCATCATGAGTCTCTGTATAGATAAGAATGTCATCAAGATAAACCAACACCCCCTTGTATAAATGTTCATGCAACACCTGATTTATCATTTGTATGAATACTGCAGAAGACCCCTGTAGGCCAAATGGAAGAACATTGAATTGGAAACACCCCATTAGGCAGTTAAAAGCAGTTTTCCATTCATCCCCTTCCTTAATTCAAACTCGGTAGTAAGCTTCTCTCAGATCGAGCTTTGTAAAAATTTTCCCTTTGGCTAAGTGGGCCAACATATCCTTCATCAAGGGGAGGGGGTACACGTTCTCCACCAAAATGGCATTGAGGTTCCTATAGACCACACATAAACGAAGAGAGCCATCTTTCTTCTCACGGAATAATACTGGGGCAGCTACTCGGGGCCTAGCAGGTTTTATGAAACCACGTTCCAAATTTTTATCAATAAATGACCGCAGCTCTTCTAGTTCCCATGGTGTCATTGAGTACAGTTTCTGTTTTGGGAGTTACACTCCTGGCAAAATTTTAATACTGCAATCTGTTGAGCGATGGGGCAGGAGCTCGTCCGAGGCCTTCTCACTGAAGACCTCCTTTAAGTCCCAATATTCCTCTGGAATTTTCTCCTCCCCCCTCAGATTCTTTGTGCCAGTGGAGGCCAACTCTGTGGGATTCTTGGTTTCCAGTTGAGATTGCTCCTCCCCTTCTGGGGGTTGGTCAGTACATATGGGCAATGATCCCCTCCTCCAGTCAATGTGGGGGTTCCATTTCCGGAGCCAGGGTAAACCCAGTATAAGGGGGCGCTCCATCCCAGGAGCCACAATGAAACACAAAGTCTCTCTATGCTTCCCCATCGTCATTTCTACTGGTTCCATTATGAAATGTGCAGGGCCGCCCCCAGCTACCGATCCATCCAGTTGGCAAAAGGCTATGGATGTTTTTAAAGTCTTTAGCCTTAGGCCCATTTTCTCTACTACTTCCAAACTATTTACGCACCTGGTGCACCCAGAGTCTAACAAGGCCAACATTTCCCCTTTGGCTCCTGACGTGGGTACCCTTAATCTCACTGGAATGGTCATAGGGCCCTTGTTTGGACTTACCAGTGAGTCGTCTTCCAATTCGGATTCAATCTCTTCAGAAGAGGTTGGAGTTCCCAGCTCCCCTCCTTTCCGAGAGGCGATCTCTACAACCTCCTCTGCTTTAAGCGCAGTTTCACGAGGCTTTGCCGGAGTTTTTTCAGGTTTCCTTCCTCCTCCTGGTGCCCCCTTTGGCTCTAGTTTGACACAGCAGTCTGCAGCCCGATGACCTTCCTTCCCACATCGGAAGCAGGCAGTGGTCTTGGGTTTTGCTGTCAACCCTCCTTTTTGAGGTTTTAAGGCTTCTCAAGGGTTGGTGGGGGAGGATTTGCTCCAACCAAGGCCCCCCCGGCATCTATTTCGGGTCAGATCAATTTCCACCTCTGCTGCCAGCTCATACCACAGCTGCAGCTCACTGGGGTCTCTTCTGGCAATACAGCTTTGATAAATATCTTCATTCAATCCATCTTTAAAAGCTTCTATCAGAGCTCCCTGGGATCAGCCTCAAATATGACATGCCAGCTCTCTAAATTCCTGGGTGTAATCGGCCATTGATCTCCACCCCTGATTTATGGTTTTCATCCTAATTCTAGCTTTATGTTCAGCTAGTGGGTCTTCAAACCCGGCCCGCAGCGCAGTCATGAACAGGTCATAATTCATCAGCTGGGGGGCATTATCATTATGCAAAGTCACCATCCACTTGGTAGCTGTTCCTTCAAGAGCCCTGGTAACACATCTGACTTTGGCTGCTTCCAAGGAAAAATCCTCCCCATATTCCTCCATATGGCTCCAGACTTGTGCCAGGAAGAATCCTAACTCCTTGGGATTCCCCCCCGCCCCATTTTACTTCCAACAGAGGCACCTTTGGAGTTCTACGCCTTCTGGCAATTACTCCCCCTGCCGGGGGCCCCTGGGCTGCTGCTGCCTGTTGTGCTAGCCCAGGTTGATTTATGGGGGTAGCTGCTCTGATTCCTCTGGCTGGGGCTGCTCCCCCTCTTCCCCCACATACCTTTGATCAGTCTGAGTTTCTCTGACCACTTCATTTAGGAGAGGCAGGGCTTGAGTTAGTTAAAAATTCTTTCTTTCCTTCTCTTGCCATGGCTCTTTTCTTCCACACTGACGGGTAGTGGTCACTCCTGGAGGAGGCTTTTCCTCAGGATCCTTCCAGCTGACTCCCAGGGACCATTTGGGTTTTACAGCTGGTTTTTCACCAAGACTTAAGTCTGCTAACAAGTCAGCTTCCCCTGCTGCCTCTAACAGCAGGGAATCTGGCCCTCCAGCCACTCCCAGGTCTTCTTGGTCACTGGCTGGATTAGACATTGTGTTCAGACCCCCTCGGAAGAAATTTGTTAATTCTCCAGGTGAGCTGGTAAACTGAGATTCAGAATAATGTCAGATGGTGTTCCATTCAAAATCCAAGAAAGAAATACTTAGACTCCATTAATTAGAGAAAAGATATCTTTTACTGGAAGTCAAGTGGTAGCAACAAAAGAATTCTGAATCTGAGAGAATGAGAGCGCAAATCACATATACAAAGTGATGGCAATGTTCCCACCCACAATAGTTCAATTTGTCCACCCAATAAAAAGTTGTGTATAATATCATGTGGGCATCTCCAGGTGGTGATGAGGCCTCTGTCCATTGACCTTGACATATTTTGATAAACAGCTGCGGCTGCGCATAGCATAAGATAGAAACCTAAGCAAGAAACTTCCCCCCCAACTTATACAATTCTGTTTTGTAAAACCTCCAGCTCATTTCCCATAACCATGTTCCCCCTCCTTCCCCCGTTACTTATGACAGCCGAAAGATGCCAAGCAAAGGAAGAAAATCTTGAAGGCTGACAGAAGCATTTGCAGATAATCATATTAGAGGAACCATTAAAAACAGTGCCTAAATTGATAGAAAAGATTGAAGAATATGGAAAATTGGCAGGTTTGAAAATAAATAAAGATAAAACTAAGATTTTGGTTAAGAATATGGTGAAAAAACAAAGGGAAGAATTAAAAGAGAGATTGAATATCCAGATCACAAATAAAGTTAAATATTTAGGAATACAACTAACAGCAAGATGTGGAACACTTAAAGAAGATAATTATTATAAACTCAAACAGCAGATTGCGACAAATTTGAAAAAATGGGAAAATTTACAGTTATCTCTAATAGGGAGAATATCTACAATTAAGATAAATATACTACCAAGGATTTTATATTTGTTTCAGACAATTCCAATTAAACTAGGAAAAGAATATTTTGAGGATTTAAACAAAATAATATTGAAGTATATATGGCAGGGAAAGTAGGCGAGAATTAAATAAAAATTGTTACAAGATGCTAGAACAAGAGGAGGTTTTGGACTACTCAATTGGGAATTATATTACCAGGTGGCAACACTGATGTGGGTGAAAGAATGGATAGTCTTAAGAAACACTAGATTGATTAGAAGGTCATGACGTATTATTGGGATGGCATGCTTTTCTATGGTATAAGGAAAGTAAAACACATGGGTATTTTAGGAGACACTATATTCGTGATGCTTTATTGTTAATATGGGAGAAAGTAAGGAAACAACAGTACATGAAAATACCTGTCTGATTGTCAACTATAGAGGCATTTGCATATCCAATTGTTGATAAAATGGAATATACAGTAAGATATGGTGAAATATTAAATGAAGAAGGTGAACTCAAATCTAAGCAAGAATTAGAGGAACAAGAAATAGAGATGAATTGGTATTCACATGTGCAAATACATTCTAGATATGACAAAGATTGTAAGGCAGAAGTATTTTATAATGAACTTACAGAATTAGATGGAATTCTGACAGGTACTGATGAGAAGGTGATTAAACAATTATATGGATATTTACTTGGAGTTAAACTAGAAGAAGAACAAGTAAAAGAAACAATGATTACATAGGGGGGAAATTTTGGATATGGGATAGACTTAGAAAGGTGGCAGAAATTATGGTCTTGAAACTATAAAATAACAATGTCAACAGCAAAGAAAGAGAATTTGTATAAGATGTTTTACAGGTGGCATCTACCCCTGGCAAGAATAGCAAGGATGTTCAAGAACAAATCGGAGAAATGCTGGAAGTGTCATCAGATACCTGGATCATACTATCACATGTGGTGGATGCATGTGGAAGCTAAGGGATACTGGACTAACATCCATACATGGTTGGAAAAAATGACAAAACAGCATATAGACTTGAAACCAGAGATTTTTTATTGGATATCTTACCTGAAGGATACAATAGAGAATTGTCATATTTAATTATAAATGTGTTAACAGCAGCTACAATTGTATTTGCCAAAAACTGGAAAAGTGAAAAAATTCCAATAGAAGAGGAGGTGATTAAGAAAATAATGGAATGTGCAGAAATGAGTAAATTGACATTAGCAATTGGAGAGTAAGAAGATAAAGAATATTACAAAATTTGGGATTTATTTTACCAATGGTTAGATAAGAAAATAGGGAAATAAAATATATTATAATATAAATATAACGTAATAGTAAAATAAGATAAGGTAATGATATGTTATAATGAAATGAATGACATTACGTATTAGGTCATGTAATAGTTGAGATTTGCTCGAAAAGAATGATGTGAATTTATAATTAAAGTCTAATAAGGTGTTAATAACAATATAATACAATATGTATAGTTGATATATATAATATGAATAATAATGTGATATTGAGAGATGTTGACACACACGATGGAAAGATGGTTTTATTTGTTGTTTTATGTTTATGTTTGTTGTAAAAAAATAATAAATAAATAAATAAAAACATGTACCCCCTCCCCCTCATGAAGGACTTATTAAATCACCTATCAAAAGGCAAGGTCTTCACCAAGCTAGATCTGAGAGAAGCCTACTACCGAGTTCGCATAAAGGAGGGAGATGAATGGAAAACTGCCTTCAGCTGCCCTCTGGGTAGTTTCCAATTCCAAGTCATGCCTTTTGGACTCCAGGGCCCCCCCGTAGTGTTTATGCAACTCATCAATGAAGTGTTATATCCACACCTGTACAAAGGGGTCCTCATCTACTTGGTGACATTCTTATATTCAGCGAAACCATCGAAGAACATGTCAAATTGGTCAGGCAAGTACTGAAAAACTTTTAGCCACCAAGTTATATGTAAAGCTGTCAAAATGCGAATTCCATAAAGAATAATTAGATTACCTGGGCTACCAAGTATCTAACCAGGGGATTGAGATGGACCCTGGAAAAGTGAAAGCGGTGCTAGACTGGCAAACCCTCAAAACACATAAACAACTTCAAAGCTTTTGGGGTTTTGCAAATTTCTATAGATAATTTATTCCTTCATTTGCCAAGGTCTTTAACAGAGTTACTGAAAACTTTGCCTTTAACGGAGTTACTGAAAACTGGGCCTTCCCCAACCAAACCAAAACCCAATAAACCCCTTGCATGGACAATGGACTGCCAGAAATCTTTTGAAACTTTAAAACGCCTATTTGCCACTGAACCCATCCTCCAGCACCCAGATCCGACCAAACCTTTTATAGTCCAAGCTGATGCTAGTGATGTGACTGTCACGGCAATTCTCCTCCAGAAGAACTTTCAAGACCACCTGATGCCTTGCGCTTATGTGTCCAAAAAGTTGACAGACACAGAGCGGAGGTGGGAGATTTGGGGAAAAGAGGCATTTGCCATGGATGGGCTTTACTATTTTGGAGGCATTTCTTGGAAGGAGTGAAGGAGCCTTTCGAGGTGAGGACTAATCATAAAAACCTCGAGGCTCTAAAGACACCTCGACAGCTATCATCTAAACAAGTCTACTGGGCTCAATACTTCAAGAGATTGAACTTTAACATGAAATATATCCCAGGAGGGAAAAACATATTGGGGGACACCCTGTCGAGAAAACTCCAATTTGACAGTCGCCGGGAAGAGATAGTGCAAACTATGATATCTGTAGTGGTTAGCCGGCAGCAGGTGCAGATGGCTGAGGAGCGCAAGGACTCAGATGAGGGGAATTAAGAAGAAGCCAAATGGTGAGTCACTATACAAGGCCAGACTTGTAGCTCAGGGTTTTGCTCAACGTTATCCTGAGGACTACACAAATACTTACTCACTGACAGTTCGGACTGAGAGCGTGAAAATTGCTTTAGCCACTGCAACTATTCTTGGTTTAGAAGTTTTCCAGTTTGATGTTGAAACAGCTTATCTAAATGTTGATCTGGATGAAGAAATATACGTCAGAGGTCCTCCAGGGTTCTGGAAGCAAGAAGTGGGATACCTGGCTTCTTAACAAAAGTCTTTATGGCCTGAAACAGTCTGGTTTAATGTGGTATTTATGTCTTACTGATAAACTAAATTCTATGGGCTTTATTAAGTCTGAAACTGATGAATGCGTGTTCACAAAAAGATCTAAGAATGGATATGAGATAATACTTGTTTATGTTGATGATATTGTTTATATTGGTCCAAATAAGCAAATGAGTGAGAATTTTGCTAAAGCTTTGCAGAAATATTTTACATTGAAATCTTTAGGACACATTAACACTTATTTGGGTGTTCAAATTAACAAAACTCAGAAGGGGTTTAGTCTTTCACAAGAGGATAAGATTGAACAATTGTTGCATCATCGCAATATGAAGGATGCTAAAACAGCTAGCATACCTATGCAAACAGATTTTCATAATCTGGCACATGAACCAAGTCCTGATTTTGAAGATCAAACACTTCATCGTTCAGTCATTGGGTCATTGTTATACATTAGTAGTTGGACCAGACCCGACATTGCACTTAGTGTTAATCTTTTGTCATGACACGTAGGTAAGGCAAAACAGTTTCATTGGTTATGCATTAAGAAGTTATTGAGATATCTAAAGCACACTAAAAATATGAAGTTGTTGTTAGAACCAACACATACTGATTATGCAGAATTATGTTGTTTTGCAGATTCTGAATGGGCAAATGATAAGTCACGTAAAAGTACTTCAGGTTGTATGATGTTCTTAAATGGGTGTCCTGTTTACTGGCAAGTGCGTAAACAGAATTTCATTTCTTGCTCATCTACTGAAGCTGAATATGCTTTTGTTTCAGATGCTTGCAATTCTCTAACATGGTTTGATGCTTTAGTCACAGATATCTGGACACGCCTGATCCAGACAATCACCGTGATGGAAGACAACGAATCTGTGGTTTATATTTCTGAAACACGTTTCACAGGTTCTAGGTCCAGACACATTGACATTCGTTATAAGAACATAAAGCAATTAGTTAAACAAGGTTTTGTTACATTACAGTATGTGTCCACAGATGATCAGATTGCTGACATGCTCAACAAACCACTTCCAGCAGCGCAGCACAAATATCTGCATGAGAAGATGTGCCTTATCTGATTTCTGCTTAACAGACAAAAGAAGGGGATGTCACTGCATTTTTTTTCGTTTGTCTGTTCAAGCTTCTAAGCTCATATTCTAGCAAGCAGGTGTCTGCTAGCCAGCACTGTGTTATCTTGTCTCCATAGTAATAAGATAAGAAAGTCTTGTGATGTTTTGATCCACTGCACATGTGTACAGAGTTTATACTTCACTTCCTTTGTAACTTCCGTTATATTTTCCCTTTGTTCTTCTTCTATGTGCCTTGATGGAGATTAGGTTGCAAACATGTAGCTCCGTTAGGTTTTCTTATTTTATAAATAAAAATGTTTTTAGGTTACTTTCCGGGTCTCATTTTTATCATCATTGACAGCAAAGAAGAACACGGTCTATCACCTCTAATTAGCAGGGATTTTTTGGAAGAATTTTTACTCCCTGGCAAAAGGTTTTCTCCAAGCCTTTGAAAATGGTAGCAGAGAAAGGCTTGACAAAGGCCACCACCCAGCCCTTGCGCTTGACTATCAGCTCGCATGAGGAGGCGATCCAATTTTACCTCACTTCCAGATTGCATTTCCCTGTGGTCTTGGGCTTGGTGTGGCTTCGGACTCATGACCCCCAAATCTATTGGTCCCAGAACATGATCACGTTCCTGAGCCTGCAGTGCATGGACCACACCCGTCAAGTCTGTGCAGGGCAGGTGATGAGTCCACCCGAGGTGTCCGTGCCTTCAAAACTCAAGGACTTTGCGGATGTTTTTAGTGAGCAGGAGGCGGACCAATTGCCCCTGCACTGGCCTTATGATTGCTCCATTGATTTGGTGCCCGACGCGCCCCTTCCCGTGGGCCATTTGTATTCCATGTCGGATCCGGAATTGGCCACATTGCAGGACTTCTTGGACAAAAACCTCACTTGGGGGTGTATTCGGCCCTCGTCATCGCCTTTGTCTGCCCCGGTCCTGTTCATTAAGAAAAAGACAGGCGACTTGTACCTGTGCTGTGACTACCATCAGTTGAACACCATCACAGTGCACAATCGGTACCCTCTGCCTTTGATTCCGGAACTGATGGAGTGGCTCCAGGAGGCTACCGTGTTCATGAAGTTGGACCTGCGCAGGGCATACAATTTGGTGCGGATCTGGCCAGGAATTGAGTGGAAGACGGTGTTCAGGACCAGATACGGGCATTTTGAATACACGGTCATGCCATTTGGGTTGACCAATGCTCCCGTTGTCTTCCAGCATTTTATGAACAACACCTTCCGGGACCTCCTTGATCAGTTTGTGGCGGTTTACCTCAATGACATTTTGATTTATTCCAAATCGAGGGATAGCCACCTGCACCACTTGCGCCTGGTTCTGCAATGGCTCCGGGAGAACCGTTTGTATGCCAAGTTGGAGAAGTGCCAGTTCTTTCAGTCCACCATCGAGTTCCTGGGACACTGCATCTCTCCGGAAGGCATTTCCATGGAGCCAGATAAAGTCGAGTCGTTGCTTCGTTGGCAACCTCCCCAGCGAGTGAAGGATGTCCAGAGACTCCTTGGGTTTGCCAACTATTATCGGACCTTCATCTCCGGCTTCGCTTCCCTGACTGCACCTCTCACTCGGCTCCTTCAGAAAAAGGTTCCGCTCTGGTGGGGTGTTCCTGAGCAGCAGGCGTTCTAGGCTTTGAAGCAGGCCTTCATGACAGAGCTGATCCTGAAGCATGCCGATCCACATTGTCCATTCATGGTGGAAATGGATGAGTCAGATGTGTCGGTTGGTGCGGTGCTCCTCCAGGCTCACGCCTCTGGTGGTACCCTTTTCCCTTGCGCTTATTGTTCCAGGAAGCTCAATCCTGCTGAGTGTAACTATACCATCTGGGAGAAGGAGCTACTGGCCATTAAGATGGTGTTTGAGGCCTGGAGGCACCATTTGGAGGGGGCGCGCCATCAAGTAGAAGTCCAGACAGACCATAAGAATTTGGAGCATTTAAAGACTGCCCGGAAATTAAATCAGCACCAGATCCGGTGGTCCCTTTTCTTTGCCCGCTTTAATTTTCGTGTCACCTACATTCCAAGCGGTTGCAACCAACAGGCGGACACACTGTCCCAGAAGCCTGAGTACCTGTGTCCAGAGGATCAACTCCCGCTCTGGATAGTGCTGCCCCTAGAGTCATTCTCCGCTGTGCAGGAACCAGTGGACTTATGGGTGCAGATACGGGAGGTGCAGTGGCACGATGCTTGGGCAGGTCAGTGGAGGCAAGAAGTGGGACCCAACTCACTGTGGTCATTTGAGGAGGAATTCTTGTGCTACTGTGACAAACTCTATGTCCCGGCAGGGCAGCTCCGGGGACTTATCTTGTTGCAGTGCCACGACAACCCTGTGGCAGAGCACTTCAGCCTGTTCAAGACGTTGCACCTCATGTCTCAGACTTTCTGGTGGCCCCAAATACAACACGATGTGCAGTCCTATGTGATGTCTTGTGTGCAATGCCGGCAGGCCAAGTCAGCGACAGGGGCTCCCCCGGGACTTCTCCAGCCTTTGCCCACACCGAAGAGACCTTGGGGTGCCCTGTTGATGGACTTCTTGACAGATCTGCCCCCTTCGTCGGGATTCACCATGGTGTTTGTGATGGTTGACATGCTGACCAAAATGGCACACTTTGTTCCGGGTTGGGGCTTACCCACAGCTCGCACCATGGCCCACATGTTTATCCAGCACATCTGGCTACATGGACTCCCAGATCGGGTGGTATCGGACCAAGGGACGCAGTTTACCACTGAATTCTGGAAAGGGCTGATGACGGCTTTGGACATTAAGATCTGTTTGTTGTCTTCTCACCATCTGGAAACCGATGGTGGGACAGAGAAAGTGATCAGAATCCTGGAGCAGTACCTGCGCTGCTTTGTCAATCAGCAACAGGATAATTGTGTGGACTACTTAGTGGTCGCAGAGTTTGCGTTCAATAACTCTCAGCATACCTTCATGCAAACCACCCCATTCCTCGTCAAAGTGGGTTACCACCCTCGGTTCTTCCCCTTAATGCCACTCGACTCGCCAGTTCTGGAGGTGAAGGATTTCTTGTCTGAGTTGCAGGCCATTCACCAACTGGTGTGACGGTATTTGGAGAAGGCTAAGGAAGACTACAAGTGAGTCACGGACCACTCTCGGAGAGCACCGCCGCCATTGGCTGTGGGAGATTGGGTGTGGTTGTCTACTCGGCATCTTCCGTTAGACCGGCAGGTGAGGAAGCTTGACCATTGGTACCTTGGCCCGTTCCCTGTAGAGGCAGTGATTAACCCAGTCGCCTACCGTCTGAAGTTGCCTCGCTCGCTATGGGTCCATCTAGTTTTCCATTGCTCCCTTCTGGTTTCTGAATGGCCGGCCTGTCCGCTCTGCCAACCTGACCCTTCCCTGGCAGCACCATGTGATGGAGACAGTCCGTTGGAGTACAAGGTCACCAGTATTCAAGACTCTCAGTGGTTGAAAGGGTGATTCCAATACCTGATCGAATGGAAGGGGTACAGACCAGAGGCGTTCACTTGGGAGGATGCGACTTCCATCCATGCTCCGGCTTTGGTAGATGCATTTCATGCACAATTGCTGTCTCAGCCGTATCTGGACTGTCAGACCCAGGGGAAGAGCCCTGTGTTGAGGGATAGTGTTGTGGTTAGCCAGCAGCAGGTGCAGATGGCTGAGGAGAGTGAGACTCAGATGAGGGGCTAGGACCATTAGGGAGTGGACTGCTGCCTTCAGAGATTGTGGGGGCTGGCAGCAGTGATGAGGAGGTTCCTGAGGAGCCTGTGCCAAGTGCACATGTGTGCAGGATTGTTTGTAGGAAAACAGTTACAACAGCATGGGTGACCTGGGAGTAAGGCTGCAAGGTAATGGCCCCTCCCTCAAGAAGATAAAAGCCAGCTGTGAAACTAACCTTCTTTGCAGAAGGCAAAGATGTTTTGAAACTACAGCCTCGTGGACATTCCAGTATCCTGAGTTTATATTTGAACATTTTTGTATTGCAAATTATTTCTTGTCTGTTATCTTTTGGCAAGCCTCGCACAGTTTGGCAAGGCTTGTGCTTATCACAGTTAATTATCTTGTAAAAGCATTACAAGGTTTATTTTGTAAAAGCATTACAAGCACTTTTAACTGATCCATGGTTTGTTGAACATCAAACCGATTTGACAATGAACGAAGGATTGGCTTGGAAAGGAACCAAAATGTATGTACCCAATACTCTAAGACTGATGGTACTGAAACGTAGCCATGACTTGTGGTTGGGGGGACACTTTGGGTTCTTGAAAACCCTACATTTAGTCAGGAGACAGTTCTGGTAGCCAAAAATGTAAGCTGATGTCGAGGACTATGTGAAAAGCTGCTGAATTTGTGCCACGATGAAACACAGAACTGGAAAAACCCCTGGCCTCCTTCAACAAGAAGCTGAACCAACGAAGCTGTGGGAAGAAATCGTGATGGACTTTATTGTAGAGTTACCTGAAAGTAATACCGTGATTTGGACTGTTATCTACTTATTTTCTAAGCAAGCCCACTTTACAGCATGTAACGGACTACCTTCGGCTAAGAAACTTGCAAAACTGTTTGTGAAGCATATCTATAGGCTCCATGGAGTACCTTGTAGAGTAATCTCAGACCAAGGTGTACAGTTTACTGCTAAGTGCTAGAGTGAGTTTTTGAAATCCATTGGGTCGTCCTAAGGGCTTTCCTCAGTGTTCTATCCTGTGTGCAACGGGGCAGCGGGGAGGGTGAACACCATGGTGGAACAATACATTAGATGCTATGTAAATTATCAACAGGAGAACTGGGTGGAACTGTTGCCATTTGCAGAAGTTGCTTACAATAATGTAGTACATAGCAGCACAGGCTTGACTCCATTCCATATCAACACCGGCATGGATTTTGTCCCTATGCCAGAGTTACCTAGGGAAAAAACAGATTACCCATAACAATAAGGAAGCTTCAATCCAAAAAAAGATCATGTTGGCGGAAAAACAAATCTGGTCACGTTGCCAACTTCAAAAGCTGATACAAAAATGTATGCCACCAGATAAAGACTGAATGCATCAATTATCACATTAAACAAGAGGAAAACCTTCTACGCACCAATTCCACCCGTGCTTTCTACAATTTTGTAAACAACAAACTGAAAGACTCAAGATCCATCCCACCCCTGAAAGGACCTAATGGTAAAGACTGCAATGATGACACCATCAAAGCTAACCTCTTTAACACATTCTTTGGCTCAGTATTTGTAAACAGCAATGGATCATGCCCAGTATTTCCTAGTCGAACCACAGACAACTACAATGATCTAATACATATCGATTTTACAGAAGACAATGTTGAAAAAGCACGACGCAATCTAAAACCATCTCTATCTACTGGACTGGATGGAATATGTGGCTACTTCTTTAAAAAGCTATACACTGCCATAGCCGAACCTTTAAGCATAATCTTTGAAAAATCTTTCAGGACCAGCTCCTTGCCAAACCTATGGTCACAAGCCACGGTCAACCCATCTTCAAAAAGGGGACCCCAGTCTAGTTGAAAATTACAGACCAATCTCTTTATGCTGTGTCACCTGTAAAGTCACGGAATCAATTATTAACCAATCCATTATCCTCCACTTAGAGACAAACAACCTACTCTCAGATAAACAATTTGGTTTCAGAAAAAACTATCCTGTAATCTGCAACTCTTACACTGCAAAAACATATGGACTACACAACTCAATCAGGGCAAAGCAATAGACGCAATCTACATAGACTTCTATAAAGCCTTCAATTCAGTGGTACACGACAAACTACTACTAAAACTAAAATCTTATGGTATCTCTGGACAACTGCATAACTGGATAGAAGCATTCCTGTCAAACAGACAACAAATGGTCAAAATTGGGAGCGTCTTATCAAATTCTGTACCTGTCAACATTGGTGTCCCCCAAGGCAGTGTTCTAGGACCAACTCTCTTCATACTCTACATAAATGACCTCTGTGATCATATTAAGAGCAACTGCGCTCTTTGCTGATGATGTAAAGCTATTCAACACCACCGACAATACTGCTACCCTTCAAAAAGACCTCGACTATGTATCAGAATGGTCAAACAAATGGCAACTTCAAATCTCAACAAATAAATGCTCTGTCTTACATATTGGCAAAAAATCAGAAAATAAAATACAAGCTGAATAGTCAAGACCTTGTTGATGATCCAAACTCCATCAAGGACCTTGGAATACTCATCTCTAATGATCTAAGTGCTAGAGCCCACTGTAACTACATAGCCAAAAAGGCATTAAGAGTTGTTAACCTAATCCTACATAGCTTTTTCTCTGGTAATATCACACTACTAACTAGGGCATACAAAACATTTGCTAGACCAATACTGAATACAGCTCATCAGTCTGGAACCCACATCACGTATCTGATATTAACACAGTTGAGAAAGTCCAGAAATATTTCACAAGAAGAGTTCTCCACTCCTCTACTCGTTGCAGAATACCTTATGCCACCAGACTTGAAATTCTAGACCTAGAAAACCTAGAACTATACGCCTTTGGTCTGATCTAAGTATAGTATATAAAATCATACATTGCAATGTCCTACCTGTCAATGAATACTTCAGCTTCAACCATAACAATACAAGAGCACACAATAGATACAAACTCAGGTTAACTGCACCAAACTTGATTGCAGGAAATACGACTTCAGCAACAGAGTGGTCAATGTCTGGAATACTCTACCTGACTCTGTGGTTTCTTCCCCAAACCCCAAAAACTTTAACCTTAGACTTTCTACTATTGACCTCACCCCTTTCCTAAGAGGTCTGTAGGGGCGTGCATAAGCCAATGTGCCTACCATCTCTGTCCTATTGTTTCTTTTTCTTATATGTATTCATTTCATGTATTCATAACTATGTTTATCCTTATACTTATTATCTTGTAAGCGATTGACAAATCAAATAAATATAAATATATATAAATATAAACCCCCAACATCCATGTAACTCATAAAGAAAGGTTGGGAGGATAAAAGCTTTAACTGAAGCTGCTGAAGAATTAAAAACAAGCAGACAAACATAGATCCTTCCAACCATTGTTTAAAGTAGGGGACAAGGTGTTTTTGTCAACTAAATATCTCAAGTTGAAACTTCCCAGTAGGAAGTTGGGCCCTAAATTCTTGGGTCCATTCCCTATATCTAAGATAATCAATCCTGTGACAGTCCAATTAAGTCTCCCTCAGCTGTTAGGGAAAATACATCCATAGTAGTTTATTGAAACCTGCTATAGGGTTGAATCTAAGGCCGATACCAGCAGCTCCTTCCAAACCTATGATAGTACAGGGTGAGACACATTATTTATTTATTTATTTATTTATTTTTGTTTATATGTCACCATCTCCAAGACTGGGCGAGCTACAACTAAAAAGCAAAGAACAATAAATACATTAAAAAACGATTAAATCAGAGTTATAAGCCCAAATATTTATAAATGAATTAAAATTAAAAAATCCTCCCAAAGGGTCACAGCCCGGGTTGGTCAAATAACCAGGTCTTCAACTCGGCGGCGAGGTGCGGAGGCCAGGGGCAGGCGAGCTCCAAAGGCAGTTGATTCCAGAGGTCAGGGGCAGCTACAGAAAAGGCTCGTCGCCGGGAACCGCCAGCCGGCATTGGCCCACGCACGAACCCTGAGAGTCCTGCCGAGCTCTAACAGGCTATCGGTGTTTGACATCGAAGAAGGCCCCTTAAATATTGAGGACCCATGTCGGAAGGACTTTGTATGTTAACACTAAAACCTTGAATCTCACCCGGAGCGCAACTGCAACCAATGCAGGCCGCGCAGGAGGGGGTCACATGGGAGAACCGGTAACCTCCCATCACCACCTGCCGCCGCATTTTGCACCAGCTGCAATCCGATGGTATGCAAGGGCAGTCCCAAATAGAGAGCTGCAGTAGTCAAGCCTAGAGGTAACAAGGGCATGAGTGATCGTGCGCAGGGCGCCCGATCCAGAAAGGGCGAAGTTGACGAACAAGACGGAGCTGGGCAAAGGCCCCTGGCAACGGCCCCCACCTGCTCCTCCAACCGAGCCATACATCCAGGAGGACCCCAGGTTCCGCGCCCTATCCACAGGGGGCAGCACCTCTCCCCTATGGCCAAAGATGGATAATCTTGACTGGGTGGGACGCCGGTATGCACAGCCACTCAGTCTTG
>SOZL01000236.1:1709-26614 GCA_009733165.1 Naja naja | reverse complement strand
ATACAAAAATGTATGCCACCAGATAAAGACTGAATGCATCAATTATCACATTAAACAAGAGGAAAACCTTCTACCATACCAATTCCACCCGTTTCTCTACAATTTTGTAAACAACAAACTAAAAGACTCAAGATCCATCCCACCTGAAAGGACCTAATGGTAAAGACTGCAATATGACACCATCAAAAAGCAACCTCTTTAACACATTCTTTGGCTCAGTATTTGTAAACAGCAATAGATCATGCTCAGTATTTCCTAGTCGAACCACAGACAACTACAATGATCTAATACATATCGATTTTACAGAAGACAATGTTGAAAAAGCACTCGCAATCTAAAACCATCTCTATCTACTGGACTGGATGGAATATGTGCTACTTCTTAAAAAGCTATCCACTGCCATAACGAACCTCTAAGCATAATCTTTGAAAAATCTTTCAGGACCAGCTCCTTGCCAAACCTATGGTCACAAGCCAGGTCATCCCATCTTCAAAGGGAGACCCAGTCTAGTTGAAAATTACAGACCAATCTCTTTATGCTGCGTCACCTGTAAAGTCATGGAATCAATTATTAACCAATCCATTATCCTCCACTTAGAGACAAACAACCTACTCTCTAATAAACAATTTGGTTTCAGAAAAACTATCCTGTAATCTGCAACTCTTACACTGCAAAAACATATGGACTACACAACTCGATCAGGGCAAAGCAATAGACGCAATCTACATAGACTTCTGTAAAGTTGATTCAGTGGTACACGACAAACTACTACTAAAACTAAAATCTTATGGTATCTCTGGACAACTGCATAACTGGATAGAAGCATTCCTGTCAAACAGACAACAAATGGTCAAAATTGGGGCGTCTTATCAAATTCTGTACCTGTCAACAGTGGTGTCCCCAAGGCAGTGTTCTAGGACCAACTCTCTTCATACTCTACATAAATGACCTCTGTGATCATATTAAGAGCAACTGCGTTCTCTTTGCTGATGATGTAAAGCTATTCAACACCACAGACAATACTGCTACCCTTCAAAAAGACCTCGACTATGTATCAGAATGGTCAAACAAATGGCAACTTCAAATCTCAACAAATAAATGCTCTGTCTTACATATTGGCAAAAAAATCAGAAAATAAAATACAAGCTGAATAGTCAAGACCTTGTTGATGATCCAAACTCTGTCAAGGACCTTGGAATACTCATCTCTAATGATCTAAGTGCTAGAGCCCACTGTAACTACATAGCCAAAAGGCATTAAGAGTTGTTAACCTAATCCTACATAGCTTTTCTCTGGTAATATCACACTACTAACTAGGGCATACAAAACATTTGCTAGACCAATACTTGAATACAGCTCATCAGTCTGGAACCCACATCACGTATCTGATATTAACACAGTTGAGAAAGTCCAGAAATATTTCACAAGAAGAGTTCTCACTCCTCTACTCATTGCAGAATACCTTATGCCACCAGACTTGAAATTCTAGACCTAGAAACCTAGAACTACCGTCTTTGGTCTGATCTAAGTATAGTATATAAAATCATACATTGCAATGTCCTACCGTCAATGAATACTTCAGCTTCAACCATAACAATACAAGAGCACACAATAGATACAAACTCAAGGTTAACTGCACCAAACTTGATTGCAGGAAATACGACTTCAGCAACAGAGTGGTCAATGTCTGGAATACTCTACCTGACTCTGTGGTTTCTTCCCCAAACCCCAAAACTTTAACCTTAGACTGTCTACTATTGACCTCACCCCTTTCCTAAGAGGTCTGTAGAGTGATGCATAAGCGCACCAATGTGCCTCTATCCCTGTCCTATTGTTTCTTTATTTTTTCTTATATGTATTCATTTCATGTATTCATAACTATGTTTATCCTTATACTTATTATCTTGTAGCGATTGACAAATCAAATAAATATAAATAAATATAAATATAAACCCCAACATCCATGTCTTTACACAACAGAGGGATGGACTCATTAAAGAAAGGTTGGGAGGATATATGAAAAAAGCTTTAACTGAAGCTGCTGAAGAATATAAAAACAAACGAACAAACATGAATCCCTCAACCATTGTTTAAAGAGTAGGGGACAAGGTGTTTTTGTCAACTAAATATCTCAGGATTGAAACTTCCCAGTAGGAAGTTGGGCCCCTAAATTCTTGGGTCCATTCCCTATATCTAAAGATAATCAATCCTGTGACAACAGTCAATTAAATTCTCCCTCTCAGCTGTTAGGAAAATACATCCATGTAGTAGTTTATTGAAACCTGCTATAGGAGTTGAATCTAAGGCGATACCAGCAGCTCCTTCCAAACCTATGATAGTACAGGGTGAGACACATTATTTATTTATTTATTTATTTATTATTTGAACTTATATGCCGCCCATCTCCGAAGACTAAGGCTGACACAACAAAAAGCAAAAGAACAATAAATACATTAAAAAGCGATTAAATCAAATTATAAGCCCAAATATTTATAAAATGATTAAAATTTAAAAATAACCCTCCCCAAGGGTCACAGCCGGGTTGGTCAAATAACCAGGTCTTCAACTCGGCGGCGGAGGTGGAGGTCAGGGCAGAGGCGAGACTCCAAAGGCAGTTGATTCCAGAGGTCAGGGGCAGCTACAGAAAAGGCTCGTCGTCGGGGAACCGCCAGCCGGCATTGGCCCGCCAGCGGAACCCGAGTCCCTGCCTATGAGCTCGAACAGAGGCGTCGGTGTTTGACATGGGAAGGCTCCCTTAAATATTGAGGACCCATGTCGTGAAGGACTTTGTATGTTAAACTAAAACCTTGAATCTCACCGGGCGCAACCGGCAACCAATGCAGGCAGCGCAGGAGGGTCACATGGGAGAACCGGGTAACTCCCATCACCACCCGCCGCCCGCATGCACCAGCTGCAATCTCCGGATGGTATGCAGGGCAGTCCCAAATAGAAGGCGTTGCAGTAGTCAAGCCTAGAGGTAACAAGGGCATGAGTGATCGTGCTTGGCGTCCCGATCCAGAAAGGCGGATTGGCGAACAAGGCGGAGCTGGGCAAAGGCCCCCTGGCAGCGGCCCCACCTGCTCCTCCAGCGGGCCGTACATCCAGGAGGACCCCCAGATTCCGCGCCCTATCCACAGGGGCAGCACCTCTCCCCTATGGCCAAAGATGGATAATCTTGACTGGGTGGGGCACGCGGTATGCACAGCCACTCAGTCTTGGCGGGTTGAGTGAAGCATGTTTCCGCTCATCCAGTTCCGTGCATCCAAACACCGGGTCATCAGGGAGAGGGCATCACTGATCTGGCCTGGGGTGAAATGTACAGCTGAGTATCATCAGCGTACTGATGGAATTTCACCCCAAAACCACGGATGATCTCACCCAGCGGCTTCATGTAGATGTTAAATAAAAGGGAAAGGACCGACCCTGGGGACCCCACAAGAGAGCACCCTAGGGGCGCCTGACCCCTGTCAGCACCGATTGGACCGCCCGAGAGGTAGGAGGAGAACCACCGAAGAACGGTGCCCCCACTCCCAACCCCAAAGGCTGACGGGATACCATGGTGGATGGTGTCGAAAGCCGCTGAGAGGTCTAATAGGACCAGGACAGAGGAAAAACCCCTATCCCGAGCCCTCCAGAGATCATCCATCAGCGCGACCAATGCCGTCTCCGTGCTATACCCAGGTCGGAAGCCCGATTGATACGGATCTAGGTAGTCCGCTTCATCCAGGAAAAGCAGAACCTGTTGAGCCACCACACTCTCAACAACCTTCGCCAAAAAACGAAATAAAGACAATCCTCGATTCTAGATTACACTGCGGGAGATTACAATATTTGGTGTTATGGAAAGGCTACCCTTTGTCAGACGCTACCTGGGTAAAAAGTTGGGATATACATGCAGATAGATTGGTTAAACAATTCCATGACAACTTCCCTGACAAACTGAAGGGTCCCCTTGGAGTGGGGAGAGGGGGTTAAGGGCATCACATTAACCCCTGGTTGTGTTTTGTTTATTATCTCTTTCAGGATGTGATTTTTTCAAGGGGGAATGACTGTCAGCTTTGGAAGCCATATTGAGATTCGATACTCCCACGCTGCCACAAGCCTGAGAAAGTGGGAGGGGGGTATTCAATTGAGTAGCTCTAAGTAGACAAAATGAAATTCTTTTGTTAGTTCAAGGTCATTGAGTAAGGTGCAGAATGAAATAAGAATCTTACTTTAGGACGGATCGTGATTGGGCCATGTGATGTGATGACAGCGAAGGCGGGATGGATTTGTAGTTTTGAATATTGCAAGGAAGCCCGAAAACTTTCAGATTTGGGATTCCACAGGTGTGCCAGTTTACTATCTAAATAAAGGTACCTTTGAGATATGTCTGTCTCAGAATTATTGATTGGAATGGAGGTTTGCTGGAACGCTGACAATAGGGAAGTGGGAGGGATGAGTCTGGGGCTATGTGTTTTGTCTCAACTCCAGAAGAACAAGATCGTGTGCCTGAGAACAACTCCTTATCTCCTTCTCAGCTTGAAGTTCCCACAACATCTTCACACCTTGGGATTGGCTAACACTGCACCGGACAGTTGGAAGGGGTTTCAAAGAACAACGTTTAACCTAACGTTCACACATGGGAAATTTAGATTTTGCCTAGCTTCTCTGTTATCACTATCTCTCAATAAAAGTTCCTTTTGAAATGCTGCTTGTTTCAAGAGTTCTGCTTTCTTGAAGGGATAGCTGAGGCAGGGCCTTACAGCATGATTAAAGTGTGTAAAATCTTGTGCCCAGACCAAAAGCAAGCATTTTTTAAAGTAAGCCTAAGCAGAAATACTGCTGCTGATCCGATATGTGAGCTTGTCACTGATTTACAAGTACAGTTGATAGTAAAGGGAAAAGATTTCATTTCATACTCCCTTGATGTGGATGAGATCACTGACATCACTGTCATGCCACAGCTGACAATCTTCATCTGTGGAATGGACTCAAGTTTATGCATTACAGAACAACTTTTGGATATGGAATCAATGAATGGCACTACCACAGGAAAAGACATATTTGAAGCATTATCTACTGTAAATGTGTAGATGACATGAAACTGCCCTGGGACAAACTTACGGGACTGACAACAGATGGAGCACCTTCGAAGTGTGGGGAAAAGAGTGGATTAGTGGGAAGGATGCGAGAGAAGATGAAGAGCAAGAATTGCACAGGTGAGTGACAGCATATCACTGCATCATACACCAGGAAAACGTTATGCAGCAAAGCCCTGAAGATGGAACATGTAATGGGCACTGTAACACAGACAGTTACCTTTATAAGAGTCAAAGGTTTAAATCACTGTCAATTTAAGCCTTTTCTGGAGGAAATACATTCTGAACTTGGTGATCTGCCCTATCACACAAAGGTGAGATGGCTAAGTCAGGAAAAAGTGCTCAATAGATTTTTTTTTAGTTGCGTATGGAAATTTGTCAGTTCATGGAAAGTAAAGGAAAAGACTCCACAGTACTGTGGGATGAAAAATGGCTGTGTGAATTAGCTTTTCTGTGTGACATAACTAAGCATCTCACTGTGCTAAACCTTCAGCTTCAGGAACAGGGCCGTATGATAATGGACATGTATGATGTAGTGAAATCCTTTCAAGTAAAGCTGCAACTGTGGAAGACTCAGATGCAGCAAGGAAACTTGAGTCACTTTCCCTGTTGCCAAACAATCATAAATCAAGTCTCCACAGTTGTGTTCTCAGATGCTCATTTTGTTGATAAACTGAGCACACTTCAAATGGAGTTTACTGCTCAGTAATTCATTTGCAGTTGACGTGGAGAAAGCACCTGTAAACATCCAGATGGAGCTGATAGAACTCCAATGTTCTATCACACTTAAGGCAAAGTATGATTCTGTAGGCCCCGCACAATTCACCAGGTTCATGAAATGATGCCCCAACTCCGCCTACAAGCTACTCGAATGCTGTGCATGTTTGGAAGTACATACCTGTGTGAGCAACTCTATCCTGAGTGTTTCCATAGCTCAGAACCTAACCTCAAACATGGATGAACTTGTAGGTAAGAAAAGATGTGAAACATCAAGCTTGGACAAAATGGCAAGAGAGAGAGAACTAAATAGCTTACGTTTTTTCTTTGTTTTAAATTTGTTTTTGCAGATTTGAAATATTTGTTCATATTTGAAATGTTATTTATTTATTATTTATTAGTGGGACTTGTATGCCGCCCCATCTCCGAAGACTCGGGGCAGCTCACAATTAAAACAACGACAACAATAAATAATTAAAAAGAATTAAACTAAGCAAGCCCCCAAAAATATAATTACAAAATACAGAAATAAGAACCACCCCACCCAAAGGGTCACAGCCCGGATTGGTTAAACAACCAGGTCTTCAAGTCATGGCGAAGGTGAGGAAGTCAGGGGCCAGGCAGAGCTCCAAGGGAAGTTGGTTCCTGAGATCAGGGGCCATGACAGAATAGGCTCGCCGGGGACCGCCAACCGGCCGGCTGACGGACCCCAAGGAGTCCTTGTCTATGTGCTCGCACAGGCGGTTAGTATTCGATGTCGGCAGGAACGCCCCTTAAATAATAAGGACCCATGCCATGAAGGACTTTGTATGTTAAAGTTAAAACCTTGAATCTCACCCGAGTGCAACCGGCAACCAATGCAGGCAGCGCAGGAGGGGGTAACATGGGAGAACCAGGAAACTCCCATCACCACCACCGCGCGTTTCTGCACCAGCTGCAATCTCGGATGGTATGCAAGGGCAGTCCTAAATAGAGAGCGTGCAGTAGTCGAAGTCGCAAAGTAACAAGGGCATGAGTGACTGTACGCAGGGCATCTCGGTCCAGAACGCGGCTGGCGAACCAGCCGACCTGGGCAAAGGCCCTGGCGACGCCCCACCTGCTCCTCCAGCCGAGCCGCATCCAGGAGGACCCCCAGGTTCTCGCCTCTATCCACAGGGGCAACACCACTCCCCTATGGTCAACGGTGGACATTCCTGACTGGACCGAGATGCCGGTATGCACAGCCACTCAGTCTTGGCCGGGTTGAGCAAGCATGTTTCCATCCATCCAGATCCGCATCGCATCCAGACAGCGAGTCATCACGAGAGGGCATCACTGATCTGGTTTGGGGTGGAGATATAACTGGGTATCATCAGCATATTGATGATACCTCACCCCAAAACCACGAATGATCTCACCCAGCTTTCATGTAGATATTAAATAAAAGGGGAGAGGACCACCCCTGGGGACCCCACAAGTGAGCTTGGGGCTGACCTCTGCCCCCGCCAACACCGATTGCATCCCTCGAGAGGAAGGAGGAGAGCCACCGAAGAACAGTGCCCCTCACCCCAACCCCCGAGGCGCGCAAAGGATACCATGGTCGATGGTATCGAAAGCTGCTGAGAGGTCTAATAGGACCAGGACAGAGGAAAAGCCCCTGTCCCGGCCCTCCAGAGATCATCCATCAGTGCGACCAATGCCGCCTCCATGCTGAAACCAGGCCGAAGCCATTGGTACGGATCCAGGTAGTCCGCTTCATCCAGGAAAAGTGGAAACTGCCGAGCCACCATTTCAACAACCTTCGCCAAAAGCAAGGTTGGAGACTGGACAAAGTTGTCTAACACGGGGGTCCAGGGCAGGCTTCTTCAGGAGGGGTCTCACCACCGCCTTTAAGGCGAGGGAAAACACCCTCCCTTAACAAAGCATTGACAACTGCCTGGATCCAACCGCAGGTGACCTCCCTGGCGGCATAAGCCAACCAGGAAGGGCATGGGTCCAACAAACATGTGGTGGAACTCAGCCGCTGCATAATCCCGTCCACTTCATCCTCGGAAACAGGATCGAACTCATCCCAGAACACACTGGCCAGACTGCCTGTATCCCGCTCTCAGACCACTGCAAATCAGAGGACAACCCGCCTCAATTCGATGACAGCCATCTCATCTGACAGATATTGACCAAACTCCTCAGCCCTTCCCCAATGGGTCCCCCCTCCTCTGGACGAAGGAGAGAGCTGTAACCCAAACAGGGCAGCTGGGCGTTATTCAGGGACGCTATGAGGGCGGAGAGATAAGACCTTCTCGCCGCCTCATAGCTCCCAGGTAAGTCCTAATATGGGCTCTTAGCTGGGCTCGACGCCTGGGAGCCGGTGGACCTCCACCTGCTCTCTAAGCCCCTCCGACGGCTTCATCTCCCGGAGCTCCTCCGGTACCAAGGAGCCATCCGGGATCCGCACGTGAGGGGTCACATGGGGACAACCCTGTCGAGGGCATCCGACGCAGCCCGATGCCAAGCGGCCACCAGATCCTCGACAGAGCTGTGAGCAAGGGAAGAGGGAAGAGGCCCCAGTTCCGCCTGGAACCGCTCAGGGTCCATAAGGCTGGGGCGGAACCATCTAGGCAGTTCCTCATCCCAGCAGTGGGGGGCGGCCTGTTGGAAGACCAGCCATAGGAGATAGTGATCAGACCATGGAACGGGCAAAGCCGTAAAAGTGGCTTGCCCTCTGTCACACGCCACCACTCAGAGACAAAAACTAGGTCAAGAGTGTTCCCCTCATGAGTGGGGCCATGAATTAATTGTCAGGCCCATGGCTTCCATAGAAGCCATGAATTCCTGGGCCAATCCCGCACCCCCAGGAAGGCAAGTTAAAGTCCCCAGGACTATAAGGCCCAGGAACTCCACCGCCACCCCAAGAGGACATCAAGAAGCCCAGGCAGGGCTGCTGTCACACAGCTGGGAGAAAGGTATGCGAGCAGCAAGCCCACCTGACCATTAGGCCCCACTTCAGGAGAAGGGTCTCACTTCCGCCTATCTCTGGGATAGTGACCTCCCTTGGAAGCAAGGTCTCCCTAATAACCACAGCCACCCCACCACCCCTTCCCTGGGCTCGTGACCAGTGCACAACCCGGAAACCTGGAGGGCATAATTCAACCAGAGGGACACCACCCTCTGGGCCCAACCAGGTCTCAGTAATACAAGCCAGGTCCGCAGCCTCCTCCTCAATAATCTCACGGAGGAGGGTAGACTTGTTAGCCATGGACCTGGCATTAAAATACACCAGCCTAAGCCCAGGGGTCCCAATTCCCAAGCTCCCTAGGGAGGAGGCCATAGGGTCGGAGCGAGCAACCGCACAGAGATGGCGGCTGCGCGCTCCCAGCATATGATGTGGCCCTATGCCTCTGCCTCCTGCCAACCCCAACCACCCTGGGGATCGTGGCCCCACTCAAACCCCGAGCCCCGCAGGCCCCCAATCCTCCCTCCCGCCACGAACCGGCTGCAAGAGACCCATTAACCCCCTCCCTAACCCCTTAAGACAACCAATTAAAAATTTTAAAGTTTCCCTTCCTCCCAATTTTAGAATTTAGCCCACTAGTCATGACATGCCACCTCTCGATCCCAAGATCCGCATTAAGGTAAGCTCTTGATAGCTAAGGGCCACTTCACAGACTGGGGAACCGTCTGGAGGGCCCATAATTCTGATAGGGAGTAGGCAGGCATAACATATACATCTCAGGCAGGTCGATACAGGAGGTAGTTGATTCGATGGAAATATTCGATGGAAATATTGTAAAGATGGAAATACAATAAAGAGAGACAGACAATAGCAATAATCAGGAAACAGTCCGCAGTCAGCGACTCTCTCACAGCTGCCGACGGTTAGAGTCAAAATAAACCAGTCACTGTACTGCCACCGCAGTGACTTGCGGCAAAAATCCTGAACAGTCCCCTGCCCTCTCACTGCAGGGGGGATTGCATCCTCCCATTGCCCTCTCACCACAATGGGAGGCAGCCAAGTCCCTGAGAGAAAGGACAAAATACAAGTCCGGGCGAGTGGTATAGATGAACCAGGCACCATCAATAGTGCCAAATAAGTCCAGAATGACAAAAACAGCAGAAAGACGGTGGTCAAAGATGAAATGCCCAACCAACATAGGGCTATCAGGTCCGTAGAAATCCAAAAGGAGTATAACGTCTGCAAACTAATCACGGCCATGTGTCTGGAGCCACAGCGTCGTCCCTTCTTGGGGGGGGTGACCACCAAAGGCCCTACCCACAACCCCATCCAGGAAGGCTGGTTCCTCCAATCCGGGCCATGGTTACGAGCGTCCCCTCCCTGGGCTTTCCGGGCCTGCAGACCCCCACCCCACCCCGTAGATCTATTCCTCCCAGAGCTTGGGAAAAGGGGGGCTCTCGGGTGGTTCAAAAGGTCCAAACCCCTGCAGTAACGCCTCCCGATCCAAAACCAGAGAAAAGGGGGGGGGCCATTAGGCCAACGGCCTTTCCGCCAGAGGACTCCACGTGGTTACCTTCATGGCAGCCACGGCACCAAAGGCCACAGACCATCGCCGGGCCAGAGCCTCAGAGCAGAGCCAGCAGTCCAACCTGCTGTAGTCACCACCGCAGCCTGCGCCAGGCAGCTGACACCACCAGCAACAGCATCGGGTCCACAGCATCGGGTCCACAGCATCGGGTCCTCAGAAGCCGCCAGGGTTGCCATTGGCACCGTAATTTCCCGGCGCCGGGGCTCCACGAGGGACGCAGGGCAAAGCAAACAATGTTGCTGCCGCGCCCCACCCGCCGCAAACTGCGGCAGATGTAAAGGCCGCGGGGGGAACAAGCCCAGCCACACCAAACCACCGGCCCGTTTTCTGCCGGAACAGTTTTGGTGGCATCCCACGATGCTCCAGGGATGACTCCAGGAGAGAACTAAAGCAGCAGCGGGCCTTTCTCGCAAAAACCAACAGAAACCTCCAAATGCCGAGAGAGCCCCTTCAACCTTGTACCGCCATCTTGGACATGTGCATTGAATGTTAATCCTGTTTGGCCCACATCTTAGACATAATACACTCCTGAACTAATATGATACATAGTCTTACATGCAACTGGCCCTTTGAGGGCAACCATAACATGGATGCGGCAAAAAGTTTGCAGGAATCAGTTTCCTCCAAGTCCAACTTCTGCCTTGAAAACTCTCTGGAGAGAGGAGGGAGTGGCAGGGGACCTACGTGAGGGAAGGCTGCCCCAACAAGTCAGTATCCTTACCATGCATGAAGTGGAAATGGGGATTCCCTTTCGAGAAGGGCCAGCCTCCCTCATGCAGCATTGTCCTCTACCTCCTGCTTTGCAGGGAGGGGGCACCAGACAGGGAAACACCAACGTTGTCTGGAATTGGGAAAAGAATGTCTCCTTTGGCATGCTGTGCACACACACACACCCCATTCCAAGCTAGGAGACTTTTATCCACATCTCAGCTAGCAAACTGCCAATCATGCCTGGGCTTGGGGAGAAGGCCAGGGGTGGGCTGCTGGGGGCTTGCAGGGGCTCGGGAGAGCCCCTAGCTAAGATGCTGCAGGGCTTGGAGAACCCCCAATAACCTCAGACAAGCAGCAAGGGAAAGCTCTTAATAGGCTTAATTGAACTTCTGGGTGTTCAGCCAAGAGCATTTCACACCTTGTAAAAGTGTTGCAAGCTAGATGTCTGCTTTGGAAGCCATTTTAGCACCAGAAGCTTCCACGCTGCCACATTCTTAAGCGTGGGAAGATGGGAGGGGGGATTAATTAGGGCAAAGAAGTGACAGTGAGTTGGCCACACCCACCCAGTCACATGACCACCTAGTCACACCCACCCGATCATATGACTACCTATCCACACCCACCCAGCCACATGACCACCCAGCCATGACCACCCAGCCATAACCACCCAGCCAGTCATTAGGGCAGAGAGCCCCTTGCTAAAAAATTTGAAGCCCACCCCTGGAGAAGGCCCACTCCTTCCTCTGTGGATGAAAGTCCCCAAACTTGGAATGTGGAATGTGTGTGTATGTGTGTGTGCACATGCTTGGCTACCAGCAGTTTGGTGAGGTGAGGACCCTGTGGGGCACTGAGTTGTCCCCACATCGAGTTAGCCAGTGTGACTTTCTGTCCCGACCCAGCCATTCCAAGTCAGCCGTGCCCAGTGAACAGTGTTGAGACAGCTGCGTTGAGTCAGCCACATTGAGTCAGACATGCCTACCCAGCCACACTCACCTGGCTGCTGTGGGTTGTCATAGTCTTACATGCAACTGGCCCTTTGATGGCAACCAAAATGCTGATGTGGCCCTCAATGAAGTTGAGTTTGCACTCCTGGTCTAGCCATTCTGGCACTCAAACAACAAAATGAGAAACCCCAATTAAAGCAAGACTGCAACCAAACTAAATACAGTAAGGAATAATTAACTGACACAGAAAATGAACTTTTAGACATAGACCAATGGCAACATGTCACTCATAGAAGGAAAAAAATCCAACCCAGTACAGCAGGGGTCGCCAACATTTTGGACCTCAGAGACCACCAATATGAATATGGTGTGGACCACTAATATGAATTTTGACTGACAGTGGCTTGCTGATGTTGGTGGGAAAGTTGGTCCCATATTCCAGAGCTGCAGTAGTCACAAGACAGGCCCTTTGGTCATCCCAGAGCTCAAAATCTCCAAAACAAGTCTGCAGGAAAATTCCCCACCCCGTTTTCCTACCAATCGATCATTCTTTATTTGGGATTGCAGGATACCGTCTCCAGCTCCATTCTCAGGGGGTGGGGGGAGAGAGATAGACTTTTGGCTTCATGCAAGGAAAGAAGCAGAAGCAGCAGAAGTCTTTCTCTCCCCCGAATTCCGCCAGAAATGTGTCTTTGGGACGCTGCAAGGCATCCTGCTCCAAGAGGCTGCGCCATTCTGGCAGAGTTTGAGGGAGAGTGTCAGAAGGTGCTCCATTCAAAATCCAAGAAAGACACTGTTAGACTCCATTATTATAGAGAAAAGAAACTTTTACTGGAAATCAAGTGGTAGCATCAAAGGAATTCTAGATCTGAGGATTTACATGCAAAAAACAAATATGCAAAGTGATGGCAACGTTCCCACCCCCTATAGTTCAAATGGTCCATCCAATTGAAGTTGTGTATAATGTCATGTGGGGCATCTTCAGGTGGTGATGCAGACATCTGGCCGTTGACCTTGGCCTAGTTTGATAAAGAGCTGCAGTTGCACAGTAAGCAAGCAAGTAGGCATAAACAATTAAGTTTTCGCCAAGTTATGCAGTTCATTCTCTAAAGTTCTCATATAAGTTCAAATAATAAATAAATAATAAATAATAAATAAAACCTCCAGCGCATTTCCCACTTCCACAAAGCCCAATTATTTCACTCTCCCCCCATTACTATGGCAGCTGAAAGATGCGAGAGAAAGGAAAGGAGTCTTGAAGGCTGACATTCGGCCCTCCTGCAAAAGAGGCATTAGCCCTAGAAAAGAGAAGAAATTCAAGATAAAAGGATAATATACATTTCACAAGCAATACAAAAGTTTGTCAGGATATTTTGCACGAAATGCCTGTATGAGCCTAGGGCAGCCGTGGGCAAACTACGGCCCGGGGGCCAGATCCGGCCCATTCGGCTGTTCTATCCGGCCCACGGAGCTGAAAGAGCGGAGGGTTGTCTTGCTCTCCCAGAAGGCTACGTGAAGTAATCTAACTTTGAATTTATATTAGTTCACACAAACACTCCATCCATGCTTTTGTTCCGGCCCTCCGGTCCAGTTTAAGAACCCATTGTGGCCCTCGAGTCAAAAAATTTGCCCACCCCTGGCCTAGGGGCTCGAACATCTCGTTCATTTACCCATTCTGACTGAGAAGGAGGAAAATGCTTCCAAACAACCAAATATTGGAGTTGACCCCTTTGTTTCCTTGAGTCCAAACTTTCTTTAACCTCAAAATGTTCACCCTCAATCAAAAGAGATACTGGAGGGTTGACCTGAGCAGGTCGCAAGTTGGAGGTATGTTCAGGTTTCAATAAACTGACATGGAAAACAGGGTGAATCTGTCTAAGGGTCTTAGGTAATTACAGTTGTACTGCCACAGGATTCACTATTCGTTCAATTGGGAAAGGTCCAACATATTTAGGTCCCAATTTTTTTAGACTTTTGTGTGGTTTGTAAATACCTAGTGGACAAGAAGACTTTGTCCCCCACTTGATATGGTTTTTGTGGAGCTCTCTTTTTATCAGCTTGTTTCTTATGAGCTTGATGAGCATCATCTAACGCTTTACGGGTAACCGGCCAGGTAAGCTGGAGTTGGGTTATACACTCAGTTAATAACAGAACATTGGGTTTCTCTTGTGGAAGTTCGGGTATGGGTACAAAGTCTTGCCCCAAAGCTACTTTAAATGGGGTAAAACCAGTACTACTGTCAACCGAATTGCTATACACCACCTCTGCAAACAGTAAGAGGTCAGACCAATCATCTTGTTGATAATTTATATAGCATCTAAGGTATTGTTCCAATACCAAGTTAGTTTTCTCACAAGCCCCATTGGTTTGTGGGTGGTGGGTGGAGCTTAAGCCCTGGGTGGAGCCCAATAGTTTCAGGAGTTCTTTCCAAAAATTCAAAGTGAATTGGACACCTCTATCTGAAATTATCCATTCAGGAACACCATGTAACCTATAGACATGTCAAATAAACAGTTTAGCTAAGGTTTTTGCAGATGGGATTTTTGCACAAGGTATGGAATGTACCTGCTTGGAAAACAAGTCCGTTACCACCCAAATAACTGTATTTCCCCCATTTTCAGGCAATTCCACTATAAAGTCCATAGAAATTTCCTTCCATGGAGCAGTCGGCCTAGCTACATTCTGTAGTAAGCCAGCCAGTTTACCAGGTGGCCGTTTGGCCAAAGCACAAATAGGACAACTAGCCACGTAAGCTTCAATGTCCTTTTTAAAAGTAGGCCACCAAAATTGTCATTTGACCAAATGTAGGGTTTTCACAAATCCAAAATGTCCACCAGCTTTTGAATCGTGAGCTTGTTTTAAAATGGGGGCCCTCAAACTAGCTGGTACATATAATTTGGCCCCCACACATGCCAAACCATCTCTAACCATACAGTCATTTGAGTGGGTCAGGAACCAATCATCTAGTTTTAAAGCTTCCTTTAACTGTGCAGAAAAATCTTTTGACAGATCAACATCTCCCTTTTTCTGGGCTTCACTAACCATCGGAGCTGCCAATTGTTTAGTCGGGACAATGGAACGGATCATTTCCGGGTGGACACTATTATATTGGGGTAATCTAGACAGCATATGCACCATGAAGTTCTTCCCCCCCCCCCAGAAGGTACTTCAATGAAAAATTAAACCATTTGAAGTATTGTGCCCAGCGGACTTGCTTAGGTGACAATTTTTGAGGTGTTTTTAGAGCCTCTAAGTTTTTATGATCTGTCCACACCTCAAAAGGGTGTTTTGCCCCCTCAAGAAAATGCCTCCAGGTTAATAGAGCCCAACGGACAGCAAAAGCTTCTTTTTTCCCAAATGGCCTATCTTCTTTCCGTCTTGGTTAGTTTACAGGAGGTGTATGCACACGGTTGCAGAGTTCCCACCTCATTTGCTTGCGGTAGCACTGCCCCCACTGCTACATCACTTGCATTGGCTTGGATTACAAAAGGGGCGTCCATGTTCGGGTGCTTTAGCACCGGTTCAGCTGCAAAAAGTTGTTTCAGCATCTCAAAAGTGGCTTTGCACTCCATGGACCACTCCAACGGTCGACTGGGTTTCGGTTTCAACTCTCCCTTCATTTTTAGGAGGTTTGTAATAGGCAGTGCAATCTTAGCAAAGGCTGGGATAAACTGACAGTAAAAATTAGCAAATCCCAGGAAACTTTGCAATTGCTTTCTGGTGTGAGGAAGGACCCATTCCAAAATGGCCTGGACTTTCCCCAGATCCATTTCTATGCCATCATGTGATATGTGGTAGCCTAAATAGTCAATTTTCTTTTGGTGGAACTCACACTTGGACAATTTTGTATATAGTTCGGCTGCTTGAAGTTTTTTCAAAACTGATCATACTAATTTTACGTGCTCCTCGAGAGTCTCGGTGTAGATAAGGATATCATCAAGATAAACCAGCACTCCCTTGTACAAATGTTCATGCAAAACCTCATTTATCAGTTGCATGAATACAGCTGGAGCCCCCTGTAGGCCAAATGGGAGAACGTTGAATTGGAAACATCCCAGCTGGCAGTTGAACACAGTTTTGCATTCATCTCCCTCCTTAATTCGAACTCGGTAGTAGGCTTCTTTCAAATCAAGTTTCGTGAAAATTTTCCCTTTGGCCAGGTGGGCCAACATGTCCTTCATTAAGGGGAGTGGGTACTCATTCTCCACAGAAATTCCATTTAAATTTCTATAATCAACACACAAGCGAAGAGAGCCATCTTTCTTTTCTTGGAATAATACTGGGGCTGCCACTTGAGGCCTAGAAGATTGGATGAAACCTCATTCAAGGTTTTTATCGATAAATAATCACAGTTCTTCTAGCTCCCGCGGTGTCATCGAGTACAGTTTAGGTTTAGGGAGTTCACCCCCGGTAGAATCTCGATACTGCAATCTGTTGGACAATGAGGGGGAAGCTCGTCCAACGCCTTTTCACTAAAAACCTCCTTTAAATCCCAATATACTTTGGGGATCTTCTCCTCCCCCCCCCCCAAGCTCTCACTGCCCATGGATGCCAACTCTGGAATTCTGGGAGTTCGGTTGAGACCACCCCTTCCCTTCTGGGGGTTGGTCAGTGCGAGGCAACCATCCCTCCTCCAATCCACTTGGGGGTTCCACTTCCGGAGCCAGAGCAAGCCTAGTAGTAAGGGGCCATCCCGAGGACAACAATAAAACACAAAGTCTCTCTATGCCTCCCCATCATCATTTCCACTGGTTTCGCTATAAAATGCACAGGGCCGCCCCCAGCTACTGATCCATCTAGTTGGCAAAACGCTATGGGAGTTTTTAAAGTTCTTAGCCTTAGTTCCAATTTGTCCATGACTTCTGAGCTGATTACACACCTTGTGCACCCAGAGTCTAGCAAGGCCAACATTTCCCCTTGGGCTCCCGACGTGGGTACCCTTACTTTCACTGGGATAGTCATGGGGCCCTTCTTTGGACTTACCAGAGGGTTGTCTTCAGATTCGGATTTGCTCTTGCTAGAAGAGGTCAGAGTTCCAAGCTCCTCGCCTTTCGGAGGGGTGAACTCTATAACCTCCTCTGCTTTCAGTGCAGTCTCGCGTGGCTTGGCTGGAGTTTTTTCTGGTTTTCTTCCCCCCACCGGCACCCCTTTTGGCTCCAACTTAGTGCGGCACTCTGCAGCCCGGTGACCTTCCTTCCCACATGGGAAGCATGCGGTGGTCTTGGGTTTTGCTGCCGATCCTCCCTTTTGAGGCTTTGGGGCTTCTCAAGGGTTGGTGGGGGAGGGCTTGCTCCAACCAAGGCCACCCCTGCATCTGTTTCGGGTCAGATCGATCTCCACCTCTGCTGCTAACACGTACCAGAGCTGCAGATCACTCGGGTCTTTTCTGGTGATGCAGCTTTGATAAACAGTTTTGTTCAATCCATCTTTGAATGCTTCTATCAGGGCCCCCTGGGACCAGCCTTGAATATGGCATGCCAGCTCTCTAAATTTCTGGGTGTATTCAGCCACTGATCTCCGCCCCTGATTTATGGTCTTCATTCTAATCCTAGCCTTACATTTGGCCAGTGGGTCTTCAAATCTGGCACGCAGTGCTGCCATGAACAGGTCGTAATTCATCAGTTGGGGCCACTATCATTATGCAATGTCACCATCCATTTTGCAGCCGTTCCTTCTAAAGCCCTGGTGACACATCTCACTTCTGAGATGCTTCTGAGGAAAATTCCTCCCCATATTCTTCCATATGGTTCCAAACTTGGGCTAGGGAGAACCCTAATTCCTTGGGATCCCCTCTATATTTTACTTCCAATGGAGGCACTTTTGGAATTTGACACCTTCTGGCAATTGCTCCCCCCGCCAGGGGCCCTTGGGCTGCTGCCGCCTGTTGAACAGGCCCAGGTTGATTTAAGGGCATGGCTGGCGGGGCTCCCAGTGCTGCTGCTGCTGCCTCCCCCTTCTCTCTCTCAGATTCTCCATGAGTTAGCAACTCATACCTTTGATCAGGTTTGATTCCTCCCACAGCTTAATTCAGGAGATTTAAGGTTTGTGCTAGTAGGAGATTTCTCTTCTGTTCCTCATGCCAAGCCTCCTCTCCTCGGCGCCATCGGATAGTTGTCACCCCTGAGGGGGGGTTTCCTCCGGTTCCTTCCATCTGTCTCCCAAGGACCATTTGGGTCGGACTACTGGTTTCTCATCAAGGTGCAGCTCTGCTAGCAACTCAGCCTCACCTGCAGCATCCAGAAGCAGGGAAGTTGTTTTTCCAGCAGCTCCCAAATCCTCTTGGTCGCTAGCTGAATTATACATTGTTTTCAGACCCCCTCGGAAGAAAGAGTATTAGTTCTCTGGGTGGGCTGGTAAACGGAGATTTAGAATAATGTCAGAAGGTGCTCCATTCAAAATCCAAGAAAGACACTTTTAGACTCCAATTGTCATGCCCCTGGTGGAGACTGACTCTGAGGGAGAGGAGGAACAGCTGACAGGGAGTGGAAGTATGGCTCCGGAGGTTGTGGAGGAGGCTGGGGAAGGGCAGAGGCCGGCTGAGCAGTCAGAGGAGGACCCAGGCCCATCCCCTATCCATCCTAGGGCACGCAGGTAGGAGAAGATAAGGGACAGACGTGGTCTCCTCGGGAGGAGCGGGCCTTGATCCTCTTCATGGGCTGCAGGTGTGAGAACTGAATAAGAGTTTGGAGTTATCTTGGTTGGCGTCCTTCCAGCAGACTGTGCCTTGTTATCTCCTTGAATTTGGTAAATACTTCTCCTGTTCCATTGTGGAAATTTCGTCATTGTAGTTTGGTTTGTTATTTCACCTCTATCTGCTCATTAAGTTCGGACTGTATTGCTTTCTTTTGAAGCCTATTTTTGAGTATGTTTTATCTCCAACTGAGTGTTATTGAACAGTGGAGCCAAGTTGGAGGCATTAAAGGACATTTATTTACATTTTGGATTTTCTTACGTTTGTGTTACACTCTGGGTCATCACACCATTATTATAGAGAAGAGAAACTTTTACTGGAAATCAAGTGGTAGCATCAAAGGAATTCTAGATCTGAGGATTTACATGTGAAAAGTATGCAGGAAAGTGATGGCAATGTTCCCACCCTCTATAGTTCAAATGGTCCATCCAATTGAAGTTGTGTATAAAGTCATGTGGGGCATCTTCAGGTGGTGATGCAGACATCTGGCCATTGACCTTGGCCTAGTTTGATAAAGAGCTGTAGTTGCACAGTAAGCAAGCAAGTAGGCATAAACAATAAAGTTTTCGCCAAGTTATACAGTTCATTCTCTAAAACCTCCAGCACATTTCCCACTCCCACAAAGCCCAATTATTTCACCCTCCCCCCATTACTATAGCAGCCGAAAGATGTGAGAGAAAGGAAAGGAGTCTTGAAGGCTGACATAGCGAAAGAAAGACGTCTGCTGCTTCTGCTGCTTTCCTTGCATGAAGCCAAAAGTCTCTCCCCCCCAAAAAACAGAGCTGGAGATGGTATTCTGCGATCCCAAATAAAGAATGATCAATCGGTAGGAAAACGTGGTGGGGAATTTTCCTGCAGAGACCCTGGGAAAATCCCAAAAAAAGTATGCAGGAAAATTCCCCACCCAGTTTTCCTACCGATCGATCATTCTTTATTTGGGATCACAGGATACCATATCCAGCTCTGTTCTCAGGGGGGAGGGGAGAGGGAGACTTTTGGCTTCATGCAAGGAAAGCAGCAGAAGCAGCAGAAGTCATTATTTCTCTCTCCCAAACTCTGCCAGAATGGCACAGCCTCTTGGAGCAGGATGCCTTGCAGGGTCCCAAAGACTCATTTCTGGAAGAGTTTGGGGGCGAGAAAGAAAGACTTTTGCTGCTTTCCTTGCGTGCAGCCAAAAGCAGAAGAAGAAAGAAGTGGAAAGAAGCAGCCCAGTGGCCAGCCGAGGCGCGTGGGGTGAGTGGGGCAAGTTCCCCCCTCTGGCCTTTCCCTCCCTTGTGTTCACAATGCAAGCCTGTGGTTAATTACTTTGGGGGGTGCTTTGGGAGTGACATTTCTCTGCGGACCACCAAAATTTTCCCACAGACCACCGGTAGTCTGCGGACCACCGGTTGGCAACCACTGCTCTATATTCCTTCTGACATACGTAGCTTTGCCATAACTGTGGTGGTACATGGCCCCCAGTAGATCAAATCTTTGGATTTTACCTCTGCTGTATTGCTGATCATCGTTTTCTATATGTGTTTCTTGAAGGATGGCCATATTTATATTCCTTTCAAATAAAAGTTTGGAAATGTATTGGCTCTTAGATTTGCTGAGCCCTTCAACTTTAATTTGGCATATTCTGACAATGTCCCCAATCTGTCTTGAAAAGGCCCATTTTGTTTATCCATTGCCATGTATTTAGAGAGCCAGGAGTTCTAAAAAGATGTCTGACTGCCAACTGTCATTAACTGCCAATTCTTCAATGTAGTCTGGTTGCCAATTGTTGCTAGTTGTTTGGTTCATACTACCGTGCTAACCAGGGTGCACCACGAGGCGAACTAGCATCACACCCTCTCTGAAACTCACTCAACAGCTGTCTAACAACTTTGACATCAACACACAGTGGAAAGCCAAATGGGCTGCTGAATGCCCAGATACAGGCAGTTACGTAGATGACCCTACACAAAAGGTTCCAGGTTTTGACCTTCCTCACCAGCATTGGTCAACTCTGAACAGGATCCGTACCCAACATGGTGTCTGCCAGGACTCATTGTTTAAGTGGAGTCTTGTCTTTACCCCTCAGTGTGACTGTGGTGGTCCTCGACAAAATATCTGTCACATTGTGTCCCAATGTCCAGCAAGAGCTTACACCAGCCAAATGTCTGATTTTTTCAACATAGACCACCCTGTCCTTGAATGGCTGGGTGGACTGGACATTAACATTTGAACCACTATAAGTCCATGTATTTGCCATATGTGAAATAAATAATAAAATATCAACTGCATGAATACTGAAGGTGACCCTTGTAAACCGAATGGCATCACTCTGAATTGATAACACCCTAAAGCAAGGGTGTCAAACTCAAGGCCCGCGGGCTGCATCCGGCCCGTGATTGTCATGCCCCTGTCAGAGTCTGAATCTGCGGGGGAAGATGAGCTGGAACAAGGAATGCCAGACATGGAGAGGGTGGCTCTGTTGGCCTTGGAGGAAACTGGGGAAGGGCAGAGTCAGTCCAGGCAAGGTTTTTCTGAAGTAGTAAGGCCTGAAAGGCAGGGAGGAACAGAGACAGGAGCAGCATGAGGGACAGAGCTCAGGTGAGGAGCTAGCACCGCTCCTTCCTGATCCAAGGGTTCGGTGAGTGGAGAGGAGGTGTGATCAGCACAGATGGAGCAGTCTATGTGCAAGAAGAGTGCCCCGCCCATCTTTACAAGGCACACCAGGGGAATGAGACTTTAGGAGATGCTGTGGGAAGGGGCATTTGTCAGGAACAAACACTGAGTTTCTGAAGTGTGCGTGCTGACGTTTGAACTGGCCAAGTCCTTTCATTCCTGTCGGCGTTCTGGACTAATTATCTGGATATTTTGTTACTGGAACGCCTTGATTTGCCCTTGATTTGCCAAATACCTTTGGATTTATTGCTAAACAGCCTTGGTGCAGACAGCACTGGGCTGGACTAATTGCAGCCAGAAGCTGCTTGAGGTTTGTGTGGGGTTTTGTTTTCATTCTGCTTGAGACTTGCCAGAAACATGGGAGCATTTGGGGAACTATGGATCAATAAAGGGGCGGTTTGAACTGCCAGCTGTTTGTGTGATTCTTTGTATCATGCCCTGAGTCATCACAGCGATGTAGTCAGATCTGGCCCATGCATCTGTCCTGGAAATTGTAAGGGGCCAGTCCACGTCACTTCAGCCCAACCCATGCCATCCCAGGGTGCGTGTGTATGCACATGCGCACAGGAGCCGGCAGGCCAGTGCTGCCTTGGCCTGGCCCACTCCATCCCAGCATGGATGCCACCAGGTTGAAGATAAGCGTCTCTGGCCTTTCAGGTGTGTGTGTGTCTGCGTGTGTGGGGGGAGGTGTCTGGCAGCATGGGCTCCACACATGACCTTCCAAGAAGCAGGCATGGTGACAGCAGGCAGAGTTGGAGGGGAGGCACATGATGCAGACCACCGGACATGCTTGCTCCATCCCATGTAGCTAGGATGGGGCAGGCAGCTGCCCGGTGCATCCAGCAGGCTGGACCACGTGCCTCCCCGTTGCGCCTCTGCCTCTGGTTACTGCCGCCACTATGGGCCAAGAAAAGGTGAGGCAGGGGGTGGGGTGGCTCCTGACATTCCAGACCAGAGTAAAGCTGCTGCCTGTTGGGAGGATGGGGATGGGGTGAGAGGGTGGCTAGCAGAACCCACCACTGACCACTTTGGGGGCCAGCTTCTCGAACCTCCAGTCCCCTGAACTTCTCTCTCAATTGCTCCACAGAAGGGCTGTGAGTTGTCACAGGGATTCTCCAATCCACTGGCTCTCCCCATTCTGCAGCCCTCTTGGATGCCTTCATGGGCCAAGCCTCAGATAAAGTCAGAGGAAACTCAGCTTCTGCTGCCTTCCTGAGTCCACACACCCTCATACTGGTAGTTCTAGGTGCCAGGCATGGAACCACCATCTCTTTTCCATCTCCAGAAGTTCATGGTGGCTCTAATGACCTAGCTATCTGCTCTGGGTGAGCCCCAGTCGACAAAGCTGTCTTTTCCGTCTGGATTAGTCACCGACCATGAGATAAGCGCTTCTCCCTACAGTATCCCTCCATCTGTCTTCTTGTCCATAGCAGTTCTCATAATATTCAGCACTCCTGGGAGGGAAACCCAGGTAGGCTACAAAGTGGAGAGTAGTTAATGTCAACATCCAGCTTGAGTATCCAAATAAAATTCCAGAGTCATGTATTTTCTGAAAAACTTATTGTTTATTGAATACATATGGTAGCATGGTAATGGTGAGGTAAAACTAACTCTGAATTACTCAGGCAGCAATTCACCGTATTAAACAATGAAGTTCTCAGCCCAACCCCCAAGCATCCACATAGACCATGTAAGCAAGTTATCTTTGTTATGGGAACCATCTGCATTCTTCTTCACACCTGTTGATATGTCCTTTAAAAGTTTCCAGACTCTCACACGTTTCAGTGGACCTGTAGAAGTTTCATTTCTCCAACTAACTGATTCATAATCAACACATTTATTCTACTCTAACCCTTTACTCTAATAACAAGTTGAAATGAAGTGGCACCTAACTGCCAATGTTTCACTCTTGACAGCTGATTTCAACAAACTTAGAGTTTGGAAAGGATTCCATGGATGGAAATCTCTAAATGGGGAAAAAACTTGAGAAGTTTGGGATACTCTGAAAGATGTGACTATAAAAGCCCAGTCTAGCACAATACCACTGAAAAAGAATAAGAGATTCCAGAAGAAACCAGTATGGTTGCATAAAAAACTGCTGATAAACTGAAAGACGAAAAGGACAATTATAAAAAATGGAAAGAAGGGCATTCTAAGGCAGAATACCAGCATAACAGCCTGAATCTGCAAATATGAAGTCAGGAAAGCTAAGGTTCAGAATGAAGTAAGAGTTGCAGCAAATGTCAACAATAATTTAAAATGTTTCTTTCAACATATAAAAAACAAGAAAAAGATCAAGGAAACGATCAGTCCACTAATGAGAGAAGTTGGCAAGGTGATGGGCAGTAGGGAGAAAGCAGAGCTGCTTAATTCATTCTTTGCATTTGTCTTTACACAAAAGGAAAAAAAAGAGTACTTTTCAAAAGCAGTACCATAAAAGACAAATTAGGAATACAAGTCAAGAGACTTCCAGCGGTGACGCCGCGGCCGCAGTGCAGAGGACAACGCCTCCACCCTGTGCTGGAGCTGTGATTTGGTGCCGCCTGAGGCAAAGTTTGGTCCCAGAGGGACTAGCAAAGGAAAGAGGAACTCTCAGAGGCAGTGAGGAGAGGTGTGGTTTCCAGCTGTGCTAAGAAGAGAGCCTTCATCCCGACGCGGAAGAAGCCAGCCTTTATGGCAGACCCAGAGGCGTGACGTGCTAATTTGAAGAAGAAGGAAGCAAGGAGAGAAGATAGTACAGCAGCGACAGGTGAGCAGTGGATTTAGCCAAGTTTAGAAGATCGGTGAAGAGATAATCGGGAGGAGCAATCAAGAAGATAAGTGAGTCTCCAAATAGAAAGGTTTATCCAGAAGACAGGCAGCATTTTCTATTAGGAGCAGAATAGCACTTAGAAGAAAGACTGCCAGTAAAATAGCAAAAGAGGAGATAAAAGAGACATGCATATTGTTTTTGGGAGAAATAACTACAGAATTGTTCTTCTTCAAGATCAGAAGTTGAAGCTCAATGGAAAGAGGACAGGTTTGAAGGTTGTGAGGAGAAAGTGTGGGAGAGTGACTGTGCAGAATGTGTGAGACTGCCCTTGTGAGAAGAGATAATAACTGAGAACTGAAGCAACACTGAGACCAACCGAGAAACGATACTTGCTTAATTCTTATACTTTTAGGTCTCTTTAGGAAAGTAGATATCTATATTGTACATTTATTAAAAAGTAAATATATTTGGATGTAAATGACTAGGGAATATTTTGATAAAGATTAAATATAGAAGTACAGTGATAATAGAAAAGATAATAGAAAAGTTTTGATATAGAAATTTTGTAACTAGACTTTATATACTTTTAGTATTAACTATACAAATTATATTTACTTAAACTTATACTCTATTTTCTTTAGATATACATACTTAAGATCTTAAGAATTATAGATATATTTTTATTCATAATATAGTAATATCTAGTGTTAATATATATCCTTTGGTGTATTGGCTTACTTATATTTATTATTAACTGCATTTATTGTATTTACTGTATTTATTAATACCTAGTGAATTTATTACTTATTATTTATTAATTGATATTAATTATATTTA
>SOZL01000235.1:17060-36684 GCA_009733165.1 Naja naja | reverse complement strand
ACAGCTTGAGGGTGCCACCTGTCGGTCCGTGGGGCCAAGCAGCTGATTTATTTAGCCCACCCATGGGGTGAGGGCTCAAAGAGAATGCTCCAATACTGGAAGCTTTCAAGAAGAGGTTGGACAACCAATTGCCTGAGATGGTAGAGGGGGTTGGGCTACAAGACCTCTAAGGGTCCCTTCCGACACTGCTGTTCTAAATTCTAAAGGGAACTGCAGAAGAAGAAAGGGCTTGCCGTGTTTTTCGGGGGGGGGGCAGGAAGGAGCTAGAGGGACGGCAGGCGGGGGGGGAAGGAGGGACGAGGGACCCCAGAGGACATCTAGCGGGCTCCAGGGCGGGCATGGGTGCAGAGACGCTCGAAGGGAAAAGGAGACGCGGCAGGGGGGAGGGAGGCGCCCCACGCGGGGAGCATTGGGAGGTGCAAGGTGCCCGAGGGGACCCCCAAAAGGCGCAAGAGCCCAGGGGGGCACCGGCGGGCAAAGCGGAATCCCGGTGGCGCGTCCGGCGGGGCGGGGGGGGGCATTGCTTGGCTGGCATGGGCTGGTGGGGGGAAGCGGCCGCCACGGAGTGTTTTCAGGCCGCCGCCCAAAGGCAAACAAGCCCCGCCCGGGAGGCCGCGCACCGCACACTCGCCCTCTGTTCCCGCCGCACAAAGGCCGCCCTGTCTGGGCAGCGCCGCGCCGCAGCGGGGAGGCAGGCGAGGGCCCACCCCAGCTCTGCTGTCTGTCTGCCGTCTGTCCGTCCCCTTCCCCGGCGGGGCTGGCAGCTTCGGGCCGCTCTCCTGCCCTAAGCTGGGGGGTGGACTAAAAGACCTCTAAGGTTCCCCCACCCCACCCCAAACTCTCTTCTTCTATTCGATCCCTCCAAAGCGGACAAGCGCTGCCTGTTGGCGTCCCCTCCCCCACACCGCCCCCAGCCCTTGGAGCGGACCAGACGGACTTCGGGTCGCCCCTCCCTGCCCGCAGCCCGCCGCCTGGTGCCCGCCGGGACCCAACGGGAGGCACCTCACCCCTGGCGGCGCCCGTCGGACACGCGCCCGCCACCTGCCGGGCTTGAGGCGAGCCGCGAAGCAGCTTCGCCTTCCGAAGTCATCACTGGGGGGGGGGGGGTTGAAGAAGAGACTGGACCAGGGCCCCCCAGAATTGGCCCCTTGAAGACTGGTGGTCTCCAGCTCCCAGAATTCTCCAGCCAGCTCTGGAGAAGTCTTGAGTGCACAAGTCTTAAAGTGGCCAAGTTTGGAGACCTCTGATGTAGATAGATGGATGATAGATGGGTGGGTGGGTGGATAGATTATAGATAGATGATAGATGGACGGATGGAGGGAGGGAGGGAGGGAGAGAGAGAGAGGTGATGGATGGATGGATGATAGATAGATACTGTAGGTAGGTAGGTAGGTAGGTAGGTAGGTAGATGATAGATAGATAGATAGATAGATGGATGGATGGATGGATGGATGGATAGTTAGATAGATGATGGATGGATAGATAGATAGATACTGTAGATAGATAGATAGATAGATGGATGGATGATAGATGGGTGGGTGGGTGGATGGATAGATAGATAGATAGATAGATAGATAGATAGATAGATAGATGATGGATGGATGGATAGATAGATAGATAGATAGATAGATGAGAGAGAGAGAGATAATTCTGCTGGCTGGAGAATTCTGGGAGCTGAAGTCCACCAGTCTTAGTGGCCAGTTTGGGGGCCCCTGGCCAGGCGCTTGCCTGAAATGGTAAAAGTTCTCCTGCTTGAGCAGGGGGGGGCCTGGACTAGACGACCTCGCAAGGTCCCTTTCCAGCTCCGTTCTGCTCTATTCCAAAGTCGGAGGAGGGCGAGCACCATGCCTGGCACCTCGACGGGCAGCAACACATCCACAACCCCCCCGCCAGCTGGGATTCTGGCTTGGCAAAAAAAAAACCCCACCCACCCACCCCAAAAGTGCCCATCTACCCCCGCCCCAGAGAAGAGACTCCCGGCCCGAGAAGACTGCGGGGACGGCGCGGGGAGGGGGGCAGGATTGGCCTCCCTCCGGGCAGCGCCCGATCTCCCCCAACCGCCTCCGGGCTGGCGCCCCGAAGGCGCGTCCGCCGCGCTTACCTGCTCGAGCGGCCAGGAGGGAGGAAAGGGCCAGCAGCGCCGGCAGCAGCCGCCGGCCGAGCTCCATGGTCCTGGGCGGGGAGGGGGTGCGCAGCGAGGTCTGCTCAAGAGCGGCGGTGGCGCTGGAGCTCCGGCGCAGCCCCAGGCAGCCTGGCTCGCCGTCCGGTCCTTCTGCCTCTTCGGCCGGCCTGGACGGCCCCCCGGCCCCGCCCAACCCCCAGGGCCGCCTCCGCCCCCACCCCCGGCTGTCACCTTCCCGCGTGGGGCGCCTCCCTCCACCCTGCCGCGCCTCCCTTTCCTCTTCTGCACCGGTTGGATGCCCGGCTCGGGAGCCCGCTGGATGTCCTCTGGGGGTCCCTCGTCGCAGCGAAGACCCTCCCTCCTTCCCCCCCCACCCTGCCTGCCGTCCCTCTAGCGTCTAGCTCCTTCCTGCCCCCATAAAAGCCCTGCCTTCTTCACAGTTCCCTTTAGAATTTAGAACAGCAGCATCAGAAGGGACCCTTAGAGGTCTTGTAGCCCAACCCCCCTCTACCATCGCAGGCCAATTGGTTGTCCAACCTCTTCTTGAAAACTTCCAGTATTGGAGCATTCTCTTTGAGCCCCCACCCCGTGGGAGGGCTAGATAAATCAGCTGCTTGGCCCCACGGATGCCCCCCACCAAAGGAACCCCCCAGACCCAGGTCGCCCCCCCTTCCTCTGCAGGGATACAAAGATGGTCCAGGCAGACACGACCGTTGGGACCCCCAAGTGGGGACTGAGGGCAGCCTCCTGCCCCCCATCCCACCCCATTTAGGTGGGTGTCCTTGACTGACACCCCACTGTCTGCCCCAGGGGGCGCTGGGGAGCCCACCGCAGGAGCGGCCTCTTCACAGATGCTGGGAGCAGAGCCCCCGCCACCCTCCCGGCTGCGCCCAGCTCAAGGAAGTGAGCCCAGCCGCAGGCAGCTGCAAGGTCCTCAGAAGTTTCCTGCCAGAAAAGATATATTGCAGCTTGGGATAAATGGTATAATTGGATTAAAGAGAAAAAAAAACCAGGAATTTAAAAGATATATACTGGATGAATATTTGAGGAATGGAGTAGTTAAGTTACTAAAAATGTTAGTTAGTAGTTAAGTTACTAAATGTTTCCTAAATAAGAAATGAAGAGTAGTAAAATTACTACACCACCTTAGCTGATAAGAAGTAGATGTTTTATATGTTTTATACGTTTATTTATATAGTATTGGTATATATTGATTCTGTCGACAACTTCAAGTATTGACGTATTGTATATACTGTTTCTTTAAATTGTTAATAAAGTTTTTTCTAAAAAAAATAAAATAAATAAAATAAAGAAGTTTCCTGCTATGCCAGCAATGTCCAGAGCTGCCTCTCCCAAACTCCCTTAATTTTTAAATTTTTAAATTTATATGCAGCCTTTCTCTGAAGACTCAGGGGCTTACAATTTTGGGATAACCCAGTGTGCTCAGCAATAGCCTTCATTCCATTGTATATGCCTGCTTATTACTAAGCGGCATTTTGCAAAGTCAGCTTATTGCCCCCAACAATCTTGGGTCCTCAATTTACCTACCCCGAGAGGATGGAAGGCTGAGTCAACCTTGAGCCTGGTGGGATTCGAGCCTACAGTAATTGTAGACAGCTGGATCTTAAGTGCAGGCATTTAACAGCCTGCACCCCCAAGGCTATGAACGTAGGGACTTTCAGGGGCTGCCCCAAAGAAGAGGGAGTCAAGCTATTCTCCAAAGCACCAGAGGTCAGGACAAGAAGCAATGGGTGGAAACTAATCCAGGAGAGAAACAACTTAGAACTGAGGAGGAAACTTCCCAACAGGGAGGACAATTAGCCAGTGGAACAGCCTGCCACCAGAAGTTGTGGGTGCTCCATGACTGGAGGCTTTTAAAGAAGAGATGAGACAGCCACTTGTCCTGAATCATATAAGACCTCCTGCCTGAGCAGGGGGTTGGACTAGATGACCTCCCAGTTCCCTCCCATTGTGTTATTCTGTTACTGTCACTGTTTCTGGGTGCGGGCAGAAGGGCTGAGATGGTTCAGGGGGACAGGATCCAGGGGTAGCCTGGTGGGCTTGGGGAGTGAGGGGTGCATCTCATGTTGGCGAGAGAGGCTCCGGTTGGGGAGCCCCCTGGCCAGGTGGGGTGAGGGGGAACTCCTCAAACACTGAATTAGCCTCCGTGCACAGATGCCAGGGGTACAGAACTCAACATCCCTCCCACCACCAAGAGCCTTGGTGGTGCAGGCTGTTAAACACCTAGCACTTAGTTCCAGCTGCCTGCAATTAGTGCAGGCTCAAATCCCACCAGGCTCAAGGTTGACTCAGCCTTCCATCCTCTTGGGGTAGGTAAAGTGAGGACCCAAGATTGTTGGGGGCAATTAGCTGACCTTGTAAAAATGCCGCTTAGTAATAAGCAGGCATATACAATGGAAGGAAGGCTATTGCTGAGCACATTGGGTTGTGCTCCAAAAATTGTAAGCCACCCTGAGTCTTCAGAGAAGGGCGGCATATAAATGTAATTTAAAAAAAACTTTATAGAGCTTGGTCTGTCTGTTCCCAGGCTGAGGCTGGCCATCCGGGGAGATTCCTGTACGATAGGCAGAATGCAATAAAGTAGGAAGCTTGAACTCTACCCATGTGGGTCTGGAAGCTTGTTGTGATGACCCGAAGGGGCGCGGCACAAAGGCAACACAGACAGATAAGCAAGGAGAGTCCCTTTATGAGCTCCAACTTTGCCCCCAATGTCCAGGTTACCTACTGGCTGGAGAAAAACTCTCCCAGGAACTGCCTTGGACTGCAGAAAACCAAGTCCAAAACAAGGTCAACACAAATTGTAACTTAAAGCCCAAACAAGCCAGACTGAAGTGATTAGTTTGGCAGGGCAGGAGCAAGAATTTCAGACTTGAAGGCACGATTGGGAAGACGCCAGGAAAACAGATAAGCCACTGTAACACAGGATAAACTCAGGTTTGTTCCCAGAAGCTGCTGCACACAGCATGCATTTCTTTTAAACTCTCTTCCCAGGTGTGGCTAATGAAGGGAATCAGGGCCCTTTCCTCCCCCTAAGGCATGCAACCCACGTTGTTCCCTTCTCCGTTCCTCCCTGCATGCCCTAGGATGAAGAGGGGGTGGGCCTGGGTCTTCCTCTGAACTCCCTCTCCCTTGTTCTACCTCTCCCCTGCTCTGCCCAGCCAGATTTTGCCCTTCCCCAGTTTCCTCCACAGCCAATGGAGCCCCACTCCTACTCCCTGTCAGCTGCTCGGCCTCCCCCTCCAAGTCAGTTTCCTACAGGGGCATGACACTTGTGCCTGACTTTGCCCCACAGATTCTGGACCAGTGGCCCCAAGGTCCTGGCACTGGGGTGTGGCTGTTTCACAGGACCCCCACCCCCATGGGCCGTGAACACAATTCCTGCCCCATTTGCAGTCCGTGAAGGAAAAGAGCGGCCGAAGGGAGTCAGGGATCCCCACTCGGCTGAAAGGAGAACGGCCCACAGCCTGGCCCACCCTGGCATGGACCCTCTCCCCGGGCACTGGAGGGTTCTCCCCCTCTCTTCTTCTTCCTCCGAGCCCCCATTGGTGGCCCGGCGGCTCCCAAGCAGGAAGGGACTCTGGGCCTTGACATACCGCCCCCCAGGAGTTTCCAGTCTCTTTTAAACCTGTCTGAGCCCTTGGCTCCCCTTGTAGCCATGAGTTCCACAGGCCACCATGGTGCCACCTTGCCCAGAGTGGCTGTGCTTGTGTGGGTGTGCAGAGGCGCCTTTGCTGTTGTCCCACAAGGTCTCACTTGTCTGAATAGGATTTATCTCTCAGGACCTCTCCAGCCGGCTGGAGAATTCTGGGAGTTGAAGTCTGCCAGTCTTGCGGCCAAGTTTTCTGGCTGGAGGATTCTGGGAGTTGAAGTCCGCCAGTCTTAAAGCAGCCATGTTTGGGGGACCCCTGCACAAGAAGGTGTCCCTTTCCCCATGAGGGCCCCATTTTCGAACAGCAGCCTGGAACCTCCCTCTCTCCCCCGTGATAGCTGCCTGTTTGCTTCTCACCTGCCCTGCCTGCAGTTCTTCTGCCTAGAAAGCCCTCTCTGCCCACAGCTGGACGTCCCTCCGGCAGATGTTGGTCCTGCTCTCCTTGGCCTCCCTCCCTCCCCCCACCTCTGGCTGAGGCAGGAGTCCAGAAGAGACACTGCAATTAGGAGTCCAAAATTAGCCGGCTGCCTTCCTGTCCTTCTCTGTGGGGCCGGTGCAGGAGGAGAAGGGGGGGCTGGGGGGGGGAGGAGGTGGGGACTGGGCCAAGAGATCCTCCCAGGGTCTGTGAGAGGGGGTGGGGTGGGTGGGGGATGGCAAGGAGCTGAATTCACCCTCAGGCTCCTCATGGCACAACATTGTTCAAATGGAATTATTTGGGAAATTCAGACTTGCCTGATTCAGGAAGGGAAATCCTGCTTGCATAGGGGAACCTAACAGTTAAGTTGGAAGGGACCTGATAGGTCATCTAGTCATCTAGTCCACTATATCTGACAGAGGGCAGTCCAAGGCTACAGGTGTGACACCCCCCGTCAAGTTTCTCAAAAGATGCTAGCAGGTGCCAGGTGGGGGAATCCCAGCTGTGCCCTGGGGGGCCAGGGAAAGGCAGGGAAAGGGGAGGGGGTGCAGGCAGGGGAGGGAGGGAGGGCAGCCCTTGCTCTGGGGTGCAGCCTTGGGGTGGGTGGGGTGCAGCTGCTGCTGCTGTGGCCTTCCCACTCCACCCTACCTAATTGCAGCCTTCTTCTCGGATCTGGCCGGCCCTCCCTCCTCCTCCGCTGGTGCTTTAAGGGGGCTGGGCTGCTTCCTGGCTCTGCAGGCTGGAGGAAGGCCCCCCTCCACCAGAAGGGGCTTCTTCCTCTGCCCCACCCTCCAGCGGACACGGCATGGGGGGAGCCCCCCCCCAAATGCCCAGCTCCTCCATTTCTCAGCTCTTTGGTAAAAGCCCACAGTGCCCCCCCCCCGCCTGTTTGTCCCCCCTGGTTTCACACACCACCTGCCAACGGTGTGTGTGGGGGCATGCCCAGCCTATGGCCCCAGAGATCCCCTCCCCCTTGCAGAGGCAGGCGAGGCCGGGAGGCCGGGGAGTGTGGAACCGTCCTGGGCTCCCACAGGAGGCAGAGGGGGAAGCTGGGGCCCATCCTTCAGGCCTCACGCCTCTGAGCATACGCAGAGCACCCTCGCTCCTCCCAGGCCCCAAAGGCGCAGCCCGGCTCGCGTGGGGAGCCCTGTGCCACCCCTAGGCGGGGGTGGGTGACAGGAAGACCCTGGGCAAGGGGGCGGGGGGGGGAAAGGCCCGGAGCCGGTCCTTCCTCTGCTTCCCACGAAGCCCTCCCCCCACACACCCCCGCCAGGCGCCCTGGGTGGAGTCCGGCTGGGCGGCGCGGAATGCGCGGCCGGCGGCTATTCGGGGCTGCGGGTGTGGCTGGTCCGGCCGCGGAGTCCTTGCCACGGCCGGGCGGGGAAGCGTTCCGGGGACCCCAGCAGCCCCCAGAGTAGTGGCGGGGGGGGAGACGCTGCCTCGGGCCCCCTCCGCCCCTCCCGCTCTTGCTCTGCAAGCGCCCGCCCTTTGCACACGCTCAGGAGGCCCCGGAGCTCAGAGACTGGGCTGCCATTTGCTAGAAACGGTGGAGGGCTCCGCTTGGGCGGGGTTGGACTGGATGACCTGCAAGGTCCCTTTCCAACTCTGACGATCTGTTGTTATCAGCTCAGCGCAGGGAGCGGAGTCCCCGTCGGGGCAAGGCGGCTTCCCTCCGGGCGGGGGAGGCGGAGGGAAGGCGGACAAGGCCCTTCTGTGCGCCTCCTGGGCGGGAGGAGCCTGCAGGGAGCCCCGGGGGAGACCAGCGCAGCCCCGCCGGCTTGGGGGTCAGCCCAGGCCACGGTATGCGGGGAATTTCCTGAAGGGGGGGAGCAGAAGAGAGGCTCCTTTGCAGAAGTGAACCTGTGTACTGTCCGGGGTGGGTTGGAAGGGCGTCCCGAACCTTTGGAACCTCCCCCGCCCGCCCCCCTCCCAGAACTGGCCTGCCAGGAAACCACCACCACCCCGCCCCAATTCCAGCATCGCAAGGCTGAGAGTGAGCAAGGTGGCAGTCCGGTGGGGGTGGAGGAGAAGAGTGGTTGCCCAAGAGGCACAGCGCGGAATCAGACCCTCCAAGCAGCGGGGGGAGCTGCGCTCCCAGCGGCCGAAGGAAGAACTGCAGGGAGAACGCCGGCTTTTTCCTTTTCCCCGACCCGGGGGAAGACTTTTTGAGAAGGGGGGGCGACAGGGGGGGGAGGCAGGCTCTTTGCACCCAGCAGAGAAACCAGACTTGCTATAACTTGAAACCACAATACATGGTTTATTGGCGTGGTAACGTAGGATGCAAACACAACAGCTGTGTTTTCGTAACCAGGTTGAGCAGAAGCCACAGAGAAACCTAGGGTTCCGAACAGTCGGGAACAGGAGTCCATTGTGTGCAGAGAGGCAGCCGTCGGACATCCGAAGGACCCGGCTTGCAGGTGGCCGGAAGGCCGGTGGGTCTCCCCTGGGCTGGGGATGCCATGGCCCAAGTCCAGCCGCCTGTGGCCACCACCGTCCAGGGTGCTGAGGGACGCCCCGGTCACGTGACCCAAGGGGGGGGAGCACCCCCAAGAGTTTCAACATCTGTGCTCTCTCCCCCCCCTTCAAAAAAGCGGAGGTCCATCTCTTGCGTAATAGCTGGGCAGCCCCTGGTGACGTCGCAGCCTGGCACTCTGCACACGCTCAGAAGTTCTGCATTCCTGATTCAGGGGGAGGGAGGGGAGCGAAGAGGGTGCCCCGGACGCCCAAATCAATTAAAATGGGGGAGGGGGAAAGGAGGAGGAGAAACAGAAAGCAGGAGGGGGGGCAGCTGGGAGGGGAGGTTGCAATGGATTTGTCCTTTGGGAAAAGCAGGTTGCTTAAACCAGCAGGACCCCCCAAAGTGGCTATTTGGGGGGGGTCACATAAATGGGGCGGGAAGGAAGCAGCAAGATGCATATGGGCCTGTGGGGGGAGGGGAGAGACTGAGGGTGTTCCCCCCCCCTCTCCACCCCCCCCAGGCCTCCTTACAAAGCCGGTGCTCAGAGCGCAAGGGGAGGGCATCAGCAAGGAGGGGGGGTGAGGGGCAGGGAGGGGCTTCCTATCCGGCCACAGTCAGGGGAGCCCCCTCTCCTCTCGGGAGGGAGGGGAGGGAAGCTCAGCCCCTGGGCACCCCGAGGAGGTGGGGCGGTGGGCTCCTCTGCCTCCCCTGCCCCCCAGGCCGTGCCCCTTGCATAGATGAGGGCCGATACAAAGTGCTAAGCCAGGAGACAGGGAGGGGGCTCAATGGAGCCCCCCCACAGTCCGAAGAAACAGGAACCATTTGAGAACCAGGAAGGGGGCTGCCAAAAAGGGGGTGGTGGGAGCAGGGCAGCACTTCCCAAGCTGCAAGGGGGAGAGAGCCTCCCCCCCCCCAGAAGAGCCCTGGCATGCCCCTCCCCCATCCAGGGGCCTCCTCACGCAGCTACGGGGAGCCGCTTTCCCAGGCAAGGGGGGCTCTTGCGTGCTGGGGGGGGACGACCCCCATGGTTTATGCAAAGGGGGAGGGAGGGGGCTAGCCCCCACCCCACCCCAACGGGGCTGGGAAGTGCAGCCCCCTGCCTCAACCTTGACCACTGCTCTCCGGGTGACAGCCAGTCCTTGGGGAGAGAGGAGGGGGTCAGGACATCTGGTGGGGGGCTTCCAGCATCTCCATCAGGAAGGTGTCGATGGGGGTGTCTCCGATCAGCTTGAAGAAGAAGAGGTGCTCCAGGCACTTCAGGCCGATGGACCGCAAGGCCGGCAGGCGTAAGAGCAGCTTGGCGAACCTGGGGTGGGGGGGGGGGGAGGGAGGAGGTCAGGCCCTGGGTGTGGGGGACCTGTACAAGCCAGGAATGCAAAGGGAAGCCCCCCCCCGCCCCAATATGAGGCTAGGCAGGGAGTCGGGGGGAGGGATGGGGAGTTTCCCCTCCGGCCAGCACAGCCAGTCTCTCCCTTCCCTCCATCCCCGGTTGGGAGGGGCCGGGGGGTCTCTTTGGCTCCCTCCCCTCACCAGCCCTACCTCCCCTGCTGATCCGGGTACTTCTGCTTGCAGTAGGACTCCAGCGAGGCGTAGACCTTCTCGCGCAGCAGCTCCACTTCCCCAGGGTTGGAGAGGCCCTTAGCGTCTGCCGGGAGGGGTAGGAGGGAAGAGAGCAAGATGGGAGGGGGGGTCACATCCAGGAAGAGGAGGGGGAGGTGATGCTCCTGGAGGGGCGGTTTATTCTGACCCAGGCTTCGAAAACCGTAATTATTCATAACGCTTGTTTTAAAAAGAAAACCTACTTTATTGCAACGCTGGGAATTGCTTTCATTCCCAGCCGGAATTAAACTCAAATAGTCCCCCCGAGATAAGCACTCACCTTTCAGTTCCGTGCATGATTACGGTTTAGGAAGCCTGGGTCAGAAGAGTTTGCTTCCTGCAAAGGTTTTCTCATCTTGGCCTGACTTCTATCCCTTAGGGGAGGGGCCATCACCTCCAGGCCTTACTCCCGAGTCGCCCCTTTTGTCTTAGCTGCTCCTGCCTTCTGGCAGCTGTGCGCACACTCACACTGGGAACAGGCTCCCGTGGGTCCTCCGCCTTGCCAGACTCCAAAGGCTGTGGAGTTAGCGCCCCACTCCCAGATGGTCCTGGCCCCATCTCTGCATCGGATGCGGGACCCTCGTCCAAGTCCTCCCCAGACTCCTGGACTGATCCCCGTTCTTCCCCACTGTTTGATTCCGCTGCCCTCTGTACCGGCTGCCGGCCAACCGCAAAAGGGGGCACCGAAGGGGGGAGGGTTTGGCTATGGAAAGGCCCACCTGGGTTGAAGAGGATGATGGCCCTCAGGCAGCCCAGCTCCGTCTTGTCCATCCGCATGTCGCGCATCTTGGACACCAGCTCAGTCAGCACCCTGTGGAGGGGGGGGGCAGAAGAGCCGGCCTTGGCGGGGGAACCTCGGCTGAGGGGGGAGGGGGGGAGGGAGCCAGGGGATCCAGACCGCCGCCCCTCGGCCTCTTCAACGGGCTCTCTCTGGCCTTTCGGAGGGGCAGCTTCACACACACACACACACACACACACCCTCCCCGCACCTGTCGAAGATGGCCCCCACGCCGGCACTGTGGGCGCTGTTGCGGTGGACGTGCAGCCCCGTGGCCAGCAGGATCCCGTCCTTCACCGAAATGGACCGGTGGGAGAAAGAGGCGATCAGCAGCTCGTTCCAGCCTGCACCGGGGGGTGGGGGGTGTGGAGAGAGAGGGGGGGAGCAAGGGGGGAGCCTGCCGTGAGACCAGGAGCTGTGCCTGTGTGTCCCCCCACCATGGGGGCCCTCCCGCATGGCCGAGATCCAGGCCGGGGACTCACCAGCCCGGAGCAGGATGACCTGGTCATCCAGGGGTAGCTCCGAGAAGTGGGGGATGCGCTTGGCCCACTCCACCAGGGTGAAGAGCTGTCTGTCGGCTGCCTGGCAGATGTTGGTCACGGGGTCGTTGGGCTGCGGGAGAAAAGGGGGGAGGGGGAGACAGGCAGGCGGAGGGTGGGACGGGGGACGCTGGCGCCAGCACTGGGACCCCCAACTGGCAGCTCCTCCCCCGACCCTCCCAGGCCCCCCTCTTCCACCCCACCCGGCCCCCCCTTACCTCGTCTGTGTCGGTGGGGTGGTGGAGGGACCGCTCTGGTCCCGTTGCTGCTCCCCTTCCCCAACTCACCGAGCTGCCCCCCGTGCCGGCTCCGTCGACGCCTTGGTCCGACTTCTGCTCCACGGCCAGCTCAGCCTCCAGGATCTTCTCCACCGGCATGTCCTCGTTGGCCCCGGTGCCGGCCAGTTCCCCCTCCCCGTCCTTCTCCTTGCCCCGCTGGCGCTCCTCCTGCACGGCTGCACCGGGGAGGCAAAGGCAAGGCTAGAGAGGCAGCCCGCTCCCTCTCCCGGAACAAAACAGGGGGAGGGGTGCTGCTCCCTCCCCCCGCCGTGCCCGGCCCTGGGAGGCTCCCTGCCTGCCGCCCTCCCCCCCTGCGCTACCTTCCCGCTTCATGCCAGTGGCCAGGCACTTCTGGTAGCGGCAGTACTGGCACCGGTTGCGCTGCCGCTTGTCCACGATGCAGTCCTTGTTGTCGCGACAGGTGTAGGTCAGGTCCTTCCGGATGGTGCGCTTGAAGAAGCCCTTGCAGCCCTCACAGCTGTAGACCCCGTAGTGCTTCCCTGGGGGCAGAAGAGGGTTCACCCCGGCTTGCCCCCACCCTCCCAATGTCAACGCATCAAAGATTCCGATGTGTCAGGATTCCGCAGTTACTCCAATTAAATCATGACCACCTCCCAAAACTAAAAAGGATTAGAAGTTAACATTCTATGTCCAGCGTTTACCTGGGCGTAGCCAAAGGGATACCTAATTCACTGTCACCCTTGATCCTGCTTTCCCCCCTCACCCCTCTGGGTGTATCATCCAACGAAAAAACGTCCATAGCCAAGAGTCATCAATCATGCTCTCCAATTAGATTTTTGCAGGGCAAAAGCTTCAGTCATCTAATCAGTCTTTGAAGAACATATGAAGGGAATGTACTTTCGATTCCACACTGCCGTCTGCTCTTTGAAACTCCCCCCACCCTTTTTTATGGTAACAACTATAAAACGTGCATACAAAATATTTTTTGATTTGACATTCAGCTCCCCTCACTTCTTGAAGGTGACCTGTACAACACACACAAAAACAAATTGATTGCAGATCTGGAAGCTTATGCTCATGAAATCCCCCCAGGATTGGTTGGATTTTCTGCATGTTTTATGAGTTGACACTATGCCTGTTTTAGCAGTTCCCATAAAAAAAGGGGGGTGGGGGGTGAGGGAGGAAGGAAATTTGGAAGAGCAGTGCAGCAGTTTGGAAGTGAAAATACATTCCAACTCTTTATCTTTAAAAGATTGTAAGTCAAATACCAGAGCTTTTGCCCAAAAGTACATTCCACACTTATCTTACGGAGATTGTAACTAAGCTACCGAATCTTCTGCCAGGGAAAATCCTTAGTTGGAGAATGTGATTTGAGGACACTCAGCCCATGAAGGTGCTCAATTGGAGAATCTGATTGATGACACACCCAGGGGAGAGGGAGGGGGAAAACAGGTTCCCAGGGGACTGTAAATGACGTAGGCCAGAGTTGGCTTCATACAGGGAAGGGCCAGTAGCTCGCCTCTAATGAATCCTTTTTGAAGGATTCAAAAAGTTTTTGGAAGTTTGGCTCAAGAAACATGATTAAATTAGGGCAATTGCTGGAATCCTGACAGCCAGCCCATCCGAAGACCATCCCCCTCTCCTCAAAAGACCCTCCCTCGTTCCAGCGTCCCTCCGCCCCACCTACCTGAGGAACGGTCCCCACAGATGGCGCAGAGCCGCTTCCCGGGCACCAGGCCGCTGTGGGGGTGGCCTGGCAGGACCCTCATGCCCACCGGAGGTTTCACGTCTTCCGAGCTGCTGACCGAGTGGAGGCCGGAGAGGTTGACTGTGGAGTTGATCTGGGAGGGGTAAAGGGGCCATCAGAGCCGGGTTCCCTGCTGCCCCGCCCGCCCACTGCCCGCCCATCTCCGGCCCCTGCTTACTTGGGGGCTGCTGACAGGCCCGTAGCCGATGGAGGGGGTGGCCGGGAGCCCCGGGGAGCCCATGGATGAGCTGATGACCGGGAAGGGGGAGCCCAGCCCGCCGATGGAGCTGGTCATGGCCGAGCCGATCATGGAGGGGTGCAGAGGGGGGGGAGGCTCAGGAGGTGGGGAGGATCCCGGGCCCCGCAAGGGGGGAGAGCTGCTGAGCAAAGAGCTGTCCGGACTCCTGCAGTCTTCAGAGTGGGGGAGGAGGAAAAAGAAAAGAGGGGGGGCCACGTTAATATAACAGTTGGAGGGCCACCCCTCCAGATGCCAGGCTGTAGAGTCTCTCCCTGGAAACTTCCTCCTTAGCCCCCACCCACAACTTCCTCCCCCTCCGGATATTGTGCAAGGCGGATGGCAGTCACACCACCGGCCGCTGCTGCTTCCCCAGAGGCAGGGAGGAGGAGCGGTGGGGAAGGGGGAGTCCTCGGGGCTGCCCTTTTGCCCCTCCCCCTTCAGAGCCCCCCTTTCTGCACAGGCAGGGTGGGGGCATTTCAAGGAAAGCTCAAAGCAGACCATGGGGGCAGAGGGTCCCCACACTTGGCCGCTTGAAGAACTGGCAGACTTCAACTCCCAGAATTCCCCAACCAGCCATGCCTGCTTTTTCTTTCTCTCAATCTCCTAAAGTGGAGAGAGACTGCAGAGGAAGGGATCACAAGAGAGTAAGCTATGCTGGCTGGAGAATTCTGGGAGTTGGAAGTCCACAAGTGGCCAAGTTTGGGGACCCTCTGCCCTGGGGGATCAGCCACCCCTTCCTCCCCCACACCTGGGTGGGCCTGGGCTAAGCAAGGAAGGAAGGGGCCGCCTGGCAACCTCCAGTTCTGCCCACAGCAACCCCCATCCGTGAGAAGCCAGGCCCAGCCCCTCCTGGAGACCCCCCACTCCCTCCCTACGGAGGGCTGGGGTGGTTTCTCCCCCCTCCCCTCTTCTGCCTGGACAGGAATGGCAGCCTCCTGCCACAGGAGCCCCAGAGCCTCTCCTGCCTCCCCCCCATGTTCAGCCAGGTATGCAGGTGGGCATAGGTGGCGAATTCTGCTCCCTGCCCACGTAATCGGCCTGCGAGCGGGGGTGGGAGGCACTCCTTCCTTTTGGGCCAAGGGGGCCTGGATTCTGCACCGCCCCCTCCCCAGGCAGCTCCCAGAAAGAGCTGGATGAGGCCCTCCCCAAAAACTCCAGCAAGCGATCGCTGCCAGTCAGACCACCGGACGAGAGGGATCAGGAGGAAAAGCTGTCTCTCTGGATCCGAACCAGTCACGGTCAGGAAAAGGGGCAGCCAAAATGAGGAGGAGGCCAGAACAGCTCACACACAGACACACACACACACACCCCAAAAAAAATAAAGAAAGGGGCTACTTGGAGCTGAGGCAACAAAATAAATGTCCCTGACAAAACTCCTCTCCTCTCTGTTAACAATCAGCACCAACGCCCATCAAGAGGGCCAAGAGACTGGGCTGCCCTCTGTCAGAAATGGTGCAGGGTCTCCTGCTTGGGCGAGGGGGCTGGGCTAGATGACCTCCAAGGTCCCTTATCTGTCCTCCGTTAAGCAAGCTAAGAGGGGTGTCCCAGGGGGGCTCAGCCGGAGACGCCCAAACAAAGAAGAGTCTTATGTCGTCGGATCAGAGGGACGGGAGGATGTTGGTGGGTGGGGGGCCCTCAAAGCAAGGAAGGCCAAGAGGGGCCTGATGACTACAGGCCTCCAGGGGGTGGGGGGTTGGGTGGGGTGGGGGGCCTGACCAGCAGGGCCTGAAGGTCTCTGGAGGGTCTCCTTCCTCCGACTGTCCCGAAGGTGCTTTCTACCCACCCCTCCCCCGAAAACAAAGCAACCGGGAATGCCTTGAGGTTTTTTGTTTTTTTTTTCAAAAAAACATTTCTTGGAAAACGCTTCGCTCTCCCTCTGAAGAAGCTTTTTCAGTTCACGAGACGCTTCTTGGACAAGAAGCAAAATGTTTTGAAAGAGAGAGAGAGAGAGAGAGGAGAAAGAAAGAAGGAAGGAAGGAAGGAAGGAAGGAAAGAAGGAAAGAAAGAAAGGAAAGAAGGAAGACAGAAAACAGGAAAGAAAGAAGCAAAGAAGGAAGGAAAGAAAGGAAAGAAAGAAGGAAAGAAGCAAAGGAAGGAAAGGAAAGCAAGCAAGGAAGGAAAGAAAGGAAAGAAGGAGAGAAAGAAAAAAAGAACGAAAAGAAAGAAAAAACCCAGTTGCCTTTTGGAAAAAGGAAAGAAAAGAAGCCCTTTGGGAAGAAAGGTTGGAGGCGACCACCACCCCAGGGCAAAATAGGGGGGGGGACACAACCGGAGGGGGGGGAGGAGAAGGGACCGGGAGAAAGGAAGGCCCCTCCCCCCCTTGGGCTCACGGGGGGGGGGGCAGGAGGACTTTCCAAAGCCCCTTTCGGGCTGCGGGGGAGGCGGGGCTGCTTCCAGGGAGCGGCCACCAACCGAATCCCGGGAGACCCCTCCCTTCCTCCCCCATAAAAGCAATCAAGGTCTCCGGGGGGAGGGGAGCTTAGAGGGCAGCCCCCCCGGGGGAGGAGGGGGGGAGGGGCCCCTCCCACCGGCCTCAAACTTCCCCACCCCACCCCTCCAAAAACGGGGTGGGGGCGGGGAGGGCGTCTCCAGGATCGGGGCCGCTCAGCGAGGCTCCCAAGCCCGGAAGGCCGAGGCCGCTTCTCCAGGAGGCGGCTCCGGCGCTCGGGGCCCCACGAAGCCCGCCGGCCGGCCGGGAGAAGCGCCGATCAGGAGCTCTGGCTGCGTTGGGAGGGGGGGGGCACCGGCGGGGCTCCGTCCTCGGGAAGAGCCTCTCTCGGTCGGGGCGTCCCGGGAAGACCTTCCGCTCGTCAGGGGCCGCGCCCGCCCAGGGAGGCTCCGCTCGGGGCCCCCAGGAGGAGGGAGGGAGGGAAGCCCCCGACGCCGCCCGCCTTGCTCCCCTCCCCCCCCCGCCCTCCCGAGGAACCTCCGCCGGGCCGCCCGCCCCTCCCGTCCCCCCCCCCGGGGCCCGTACCTGCTCCTCCTCCTCCTCCCCGTCCCGCGTCCCCCATGGCCGCGCTCGGTCCCGCCGGGCGCCCCGGACTCCGCTCCCGCCGCCCCCGCCCCCGCCGGGCGCCGCCGCCGCCGCCGCTTACCCACCATGCACCGCGGGCCTGTCGGCGCGGCTCTCCGGCCTTGGCCAGACTCCCGGCATGCCCCGCGTCCGCGCCCTCCGATTGGCCCGGGCGGGCTTTCCCGGCGTGCCCCGCGGCAGGCCTGAGCGGCCCCCAGACGCGGCCCCCTCTTTCCTGCCCGGCCCGCCCTGGCTCGGGCGACGGCCTCTCTACAGTTCCCGTCGCCGAGTTCCCGTCCTCGAGCGGCCTTCCGGTGTCGCCCAGGGCGGAGGGGCCGGAACAGGGAAGGCTCACGAGGAAAAGTCCCCTTCGCCCTCGTAGGCCGGGCGGCGGCCATCTTTGCTAAGGGCGGGCCTCACTTTTCTACGCCGCGCAGCCGCAGACGTCGCCGCCATAGTGGTGGCGGGCGGGGCGCTCCGCGGCGCCATGTCGGAGGCGGGCCGGAGAGAGGCGAGAGCCCGCGGGGAGGTTCTCGCGAGGGTTTGGCGCGGTGGGCGGGGCCTGGGTGCCACGTCTGGTCTAAGCCCGGCGCGTCTCTCGGAGCCGGGTGAGCCTGGGGGTCCCGCGGGGGCCATAGAGTGCGGGCGCAGAGGGGGGCGCTCGGCCATAGAGTCCGGGCAGAGCGGTGGCGGGGGGGGGCGGTCCGGAGCGATGCTGGCCTCCCCGGGCGCCGCAGCTCCGGGCCGGGCGGGGAAGCGGGTAGCCGGAGCCCCGCTAAGGCGCCTTTCCACCCCGGCAGGGCGATGGCGATGAGCGGCGGCGGGCTCCGAGGGGCGGCGGCGACCCTGGCGGTCTGCGCGGCCTTGGTCTGGGCCGCCTCCGCCCAGCACGGGCACGCGCACCACGGCGCCGGCTGCCACGGACACACCCACGAGCACATCTGGCACGGGCCCGGCCCGGGAGACCACGAGGGCCATTCCCACGCCCACGGGGGGCTGCACGGCCACGGGGGTCCCGGGGCCCCGAAGCCTCCGCCGGGAGGAGGGAGAAGCTGCAGCCCCTCTGGCTGTGGAGCTACGTGAGTGCGGGGATGGGGGGGGTCTCGCAACAGCCCCCCCCCCCTCTGCAGGGGGAGTGGGGGAGGTCCGAGCCCCGCAGGGGATGATCCCGGAGGGGCTTCCCAGGCCCTTCCTGGGAAGGGGGGGGTTGAAACTGCCCTCCTGGTTGCCTCCAGACCAGCAGAGGCGGGGGAGGGGTCTCTCCCTGACCCTGGGGGGGGTGCATTCCCCCCTTTGCTTCCTCCAACCGGAAGCCTGGGGGCGGGGCTGCCCTTCGTGACTGACACCTGCCCTGCTCTCCCTCCTCCCCCCCCCCGCAGGCCCTGGGGGCGACCCTCCTCATCAGCGCCGCCCCCTACTTCATCCTCTTCCTCATCCCGGTGGAGTCCAACAGCCCCCAGCACCAGGCCCTGCTCAAGCTGCTGCTCAGCTTCGCCTCGGGGGGCCTCCTGGGGGATGCCTTCCTGCACCTCATCCCCCACGCCCTGGGTGAGTCCCCTTCCCAGCCCCCGCTGCATGCACCCTTGGGGGTGCAGGCTGTTAAACGCCTAGCACTTAGCTCCAGCTGCCTGCAATTAGTGCAGACTCGAATCCCACCAGGCTCAAGGTTGACTCAGCCTTCCCTCCTCCCGGGGTAAGTAAACTGAGGACCCAAGATTGTTGGGGGCAATAAACTGACTTTGTAAAAATGCCGCTTAGTAATAAGCAGGCATATACAATGGAAGGAAGGCTATTGCTGGAGCATTGGGTTGTGCTCAAAAATTGTAAGTCAGTCCTGAGTCTTCAGAGAAGGGCGGCATATAAATATGAATAAAACAAAATATGAATCAAAACCCCACCCCTTGCATGAAGGGAGGGTTGCCCAACCGAGCAGCAAGATCTGCGGGTGGGGAGGACGGGGGTGTTTGTACAGCCCCCTCCTCCACAGTGGGCCCCTCCCACACCCTGTGCTTCCCTTTCCCCCCCCACCACAGAGTCCCACGCTCCTCATGGAGAAGGCAGCGGCAGTCATCACGGCCATTCCCATGCGAAGCCCTCTGGCCACGGCCACTCCCACCAAGGTAGGGGGCCATGCAAGGTCCTGGTGGCCGAAGAGGGGAGATTCCGCCTCCCCTTTGCTGAAAGCAGAGGGTGTGTGTTTCTGGGTGCCTTTCCCCCTGGTGGGCCAAGTGGGGGACTTTTCCTCAGCTTTTATGGGAGGGAATCCTTGAAAAGAGACCCCTCCACCCCTGAGTGCTGCCCTTCACCCTCCTTCCAGGCCCCGAGCACCAGCACACGATGGCCGTCGGCCTCTGGGTCTTGAGCGGCCTGGTAGCCTTTCTGGTGGTGGAGAAGTTTGTGAGGCACGTCAAAGGGGGACACGGCCACAGCCATGGCCACGCTCACGGTGGGTAAGGGCTGCCTCCCCTGGCAAGCCCCAGGGGTGCTGAGGAAGGGCTCGGGCGCTGTGCCCCATGGGAAGGGCGGGGGGAAGGCGGGTCCCTCGGGAATCTCTGCCCCACGGCAGCTCTGGAGGTGGGGAGGCAGCCCTTGCAGGCAGACTCTGCCTCCTCGTAGCCAGGAGCTCCATCCTGACCGGCTCCAGGTTGACTCAGCCTTCCGTCCTTCTGAGGTCAGTAAAGGGAGGACCCAGATTGTTGGGGAGGCAAGAGGCTGACTGTCAACTGCTTAAAAGAGGACAGTGAAACGGGATATGAGTCTAAACACCGTGGTGGCGAACCTATGGCAGAGCCCCAGGCAAACACTG
>SOZL01000235.1:0-16060 GCA_009733165.1 Naja naja | reverse complement strand
CCTTGAGGCTGAAAACAGGCCCGTTTTGTCACTTTTTCCGGAAAGTGATGAAACGGGCCTGTTTTTCGGCCTCCAAAGGCTGCAGGGGCTTCCCTCGGGCCTCTTGGAGGCCAAAAAAGGCCTGAAAATCAGCTGGGAGGCGCGCTCATGTGCAGTGCAGGTAAGGAGACAGCAGGAGGGGATCGTGTGCACACATGCACAGGGGCCGTGGGGGGTCCTGCGCACATTGCCCTCTGGGTGCTGGCATGCGAGCGCGTGCACAATTTTCAGCCCAGGACCCCAAAAAGGTTGGCCACCACTGGTGTAAAAGGGCTCTTGCTACAGCAGCTCTGGGGACTCGTCCTCCTCTGGGTGGGTGAAACCCTCTGGCCTCTTTCTCTCCCCTGGGGATTTGGGGCAGGGGGGGCACAGCAGAGGTGGGGGCCTGGCAGAGGGGGCTACCCCTACCCCACAAAGGCATCACACTGTTCCTCCCTGCTGCCTCTTCCTGCAGCCGCCAAGGCCAAGAGCAGCGATGACGAAGGGGAGAAGGAGGGGGACGGAGAGCCGGCAGGGAAAGCAGCCGGCCCCCCGGCCAGGAAGACGGAGGCGCCTCCACAGTCGGGTGAGGGGGCATCCGGTGGGGCGGGTGGGTGGGCTGGGCTTGTCCGGCCAGGGCACCCAGACTGACTCATTGCTCCTTTTTGACACACACACACACACCCTCCAGCTATGCGTGTAGCCGGCTACCTCAACCTGGCCGCCGACTTCGCCCACAACTTCACGGATGGGCTGGCCCTGGGCGCCTCCTTTGTGGCCGGCAGCACCATCGGTGCCATCACCACCCTCACCGTCCTGCTTCACGAGGTGCCCCACGAAGTGGGCGACTTTGCCATCCTCGTCCAGTCTGGCTGCACGAAGCGGAAGGTGGGTGGATGGGTAGCTGGGGGGGGGGGGCTTCCCTGGAGGAGCCCGGCCTGAAGGGCTGTGGGAGGGGAGGAGTTTGGAGGGCCCGGGGGGGGGACGGACGGGGTGCCACTAGGGGCCCTTGGTTCAAAGAGGGGCGCGGGGGGGTCTCGGCTGACGGGCCTCCTCTCCCACCCAGGCCATGAAGCTGCAGCTGGTGACGGCGCTGGGGGCGCTGGCGGGCACAGTCTGCTCCCTGCTGGCGGAGGGCGTGGGCGAGGCGGCCACCGCCTGGATCCTGCCCTTCACAGCCGGCGGCTTCATCTACGTGGCCACCGTCTCCGTCATCCCAGAACTCCTGCAGGAAGCCGGGCCGGTCCAGTCCTTGCTGGAGGTGCTCAGCCTGCTGGGCGGCGTAGTCATGATGGTCTTCATCGCCCAATACGAGTAGAGGAGGAAGAGGAGGCGGAGTTGCTGGCGCCAGGTGGGGTGGGGGGCAGGCAAAGGCCGCTGGAAGGAGAGCCGCCCCTGCCCAAATGGCTGCTCCCCTGCCCCCACGCTTCTCCAGAGGACTCCACAGAACAGGAACAGGAAATGGGAACAGGAAGCGGGCCGTCCAGGGGACCAACTTGTCTGTCCCGTGGGGCACCCTGGGAATCGGTGCACCTGTACTGTATACATGTGTGTGCATGTGTGTGACAGGGGGATGGGCACTTCCTTGCAATTCCAGGGGCAGAATTTGCACAGCCCTCCCCCCTTCTCCCACAATCTTTCTGCCGGACGGTGCAAACACAGGTGGCCCTTCCTGCCCCTCCCTCATCTCTTCCTCCCCACGCCTGGCCTGCAGGGAGGCCAGGGGCAAATGAAAATCATGCTTTCAGGGGGGCCAGCTGGCGTGCCCGTGTTTGTGTGTGTGTGACGCGCGAGTGTGAGATGAATGGGAAGGGAGGTTCTGCCATACATTTCTTTGATATCTCCTTTTTTATATAACAGTGGGGGTGAAATCGGGGCAAGATTTGAAACAAAGAATTGGGGGGGGGAATGGCGGGATGGGCTGCCCCCCCCCCAAGGCTGCCAAGGGCTCTTAAGGAGACGTGGCTCTCTGTGGTCAGCCACTGGCTGTACTTCCGGGAGGGAGGAGGAGCAGGCAGGGGAGGGGATTAGAACAACTTCAATAAAGATGTCCAGAATCCAAAAAAAGAGAGATTCTCCTGTGGTCCTTGGGCTCTGGATGCGGCCCCTCGGCTCCAGGTGGGAGGGAGTGCTCTTCCCACCCGCCACACCCGAGCTGGGGGCTTTTCCAGCTCCTTCCACACAGCCCAAAGGTCCTTCGTGCAAGTTGTGATGCGTTGCAGCTGCCCCACTGAGGTCTCTGCCCCACAAGGGGCCCTCACCCACAGGTCGGAAAGGACCCATTGGGCCTCGGAAAGAAGGAAGGGCTCCCCTGGGGTGTCCCATGGGAAAAGGGGTTCTTTCTGCAATACAGGCAGTCTTTGACTTCCATCCGTTCGTTTAGCGACTGCTCGAAGATGCACCGGCACTGAGAAAGGGAGGCCTATGACCCGTTTTTCACACTTAACGACCGTTGCAACATCCACAGGGTTGAAATGCAGGTCCTTGGCGCAAGCGGCTCGCATTTATGGCCGTCTTGGTGTCCCTTGAATTCCCTTTGGGGAAGCCAGGTTCACTTAACAACCAGGTTGCTAACTTTTATCAATTGCAGCTTAATATCTGTGGCAAGGAAGGTCAGAAAACGGGGCAAAACTCGGTGCCTCCGTTAACAGAAGTTTGGGGGGGGGATTCAATTATGGCCGTTCATTCGAGGACTGCCCGTCAACCCAGCCAGGTGGGGAGTCGGTCCTGCGCAGCTTCTCCCACCCCACCCTCTGGGGCCCATGCCCACCTGGCTTTCCATGGTTATGGACAGAGGGGTTGGGCCTTGTAGGGTTTTGAGCTGTCCCTCCAATGCAGGGGTCTCCAACATGGGCCCCTTTAAGGCTGGTGGACTTCAACTCCCAGAATGCCTCAGCTGGCAACGCTAATCTCCAAAGCCAGGAGGAATGCTGGGAGTTGAAGTCCACCAGTCTTTAAGGGGCCCAGGTTGGAGACTCCTGGACCCATAGGTGCCCTCTCGGCAGGCCTTAGCCTGGAAGGGGGGGGTGTCTGCCCCAGGTGCCCCTGCAAGCAGCTGTGCCAGCTATTCTTTCCTTCCCCCCCCCCCGCTCAGCGCTAGGCGCGTGATTGGCACCAAAGGAGGGCAGGATGAAATCTCTAAGCGGGAGAAGCTTGCTCGTACTGCGCCTGCGCGCCCCTCAGAGAGAGCTCTGGTGCTCCTAGAGCGCCGCCCGCTTCCGGGAAGGGGCTTCCGGCCATGGCGGCCCACCTGAGGCTCCGCGGGGCGCTGGCGCTGGTCACCGGTGCGGGGGCTGTCGGTGTGGGGGAGGGGAGGGGAGCGGTCCCGGGCCGGGACTGACGGGTCTCCCTCCCTCCGGTCTCTTCAGGGGCCGGCAGCGGCATCGGGCGGGCGGTGAGCTTCCGCCTGGCCCGCGAAGGCGCCACGGTGGCGGTGGCGGACGTGGACGAAGCCGCGGCGGGAGAGACGCTGCGGGCGATGCCGCCGGGCGAGCACCAGGCCGCGCGGGTGGACGTGAGCTGCGCCGAGAGCGTGGGGGAGCTGCTGCGGGGGCTGCAGGTGGGGCGGGGCTCCGGGCGCGGGGGCGGGGCCCGAAACCCCCCGGGCTCCTCCTCCTCACCCCCCGTCCCTCCTTCTGCGCAGGCGCACTTCTCCCGGCCGCCCAGCGTCTGCGTGAACTGCGCGGGGATCACGCGCGACGAGTTCCTGCTGCGGCAGAGCGAGGCCGCCTTCGAGGCCGTCCTGAGCGTCAACCTGAAGGTGCCCCGTCCTCCCTCCCTCCCTCCCCCGCCCGCGTCCCTCGGAGAAAGGCTGGACGCCGGGCGGGCGTGGGGGGCCCAGCTGGGGAGCCTCGTGGCCCCTGCTGAGGACGACCCTAAGCGGGGCTTCCCAGGAGAGGCTGAGCAGCCCCTTCCTTGTCTGCAATGGCCTGGACTGCGGGGAGAGTCTCCTGCTTGGGCAAGGGGCTGGACTAGATGGCCTCCGGGGGTCCCCTCCTCACTCTCTTCTATCCTATTCTCTGGTCTGGTCTCTATCCTATCCTACTTCCCATCCTACCCGGATCCTTATCTCCTATGGCCTCTCACGTCCCTTCAACCTTCTATTCTACTCCTATTCCTACTCCTAATTGTATCTTTTATGTACCCTGAGAGCATTTGCACCAAAGACGAATTCCTTGTGTGTCTAATCACACCTGGCCAATAAAGAAATCAATCTCTCTCTCTTTCTCTCTGTCTGCAGTATCTGTATCTATTTACAATATCTATCAACAATATCTATCTACAGTATGTACATTATCTATCTATCTACAATATCTACAATATCTATCTACAGTATTTATCTATCTACAATATCTATCTACAGTATGTACATCTATCTATCTATCTACAATATCTACAATATCTATCTACAATTCTATCTATCTACAGTATGTACATCCATCTATCTATCTATCTATCTATCTACAATATCTACAATATCTACAGTATCTACAATATCTATCTACAGTATCTATATCTATCTACAATATCTACAATATCTATCTACAGTATCTATATCTTACAATATCAACAATATCTAGCTAATGTACATTATCTATCTATCTATCTACAATATCTACAATATCTATCTATCTACAGTATCTATATTCATCTATCACAATATCTACAATATCTATCTACAGTATCTACATCTTACAATATCAACAATATCTAGCTACAGTATGTACATTATCATCTATCTACAATATCAATATCTATCTACAGTATCTATATCTATCTATCTACAATATCTACAATATCTATCTACAGTATCTATATCTTACAATATCAACAATATCTAGCTACAGTATGTACATTATCTATCTATCTACAATATCTACAATATCTATCTATCTACAGTATCTATATCTATCTATCTACAATATCTACAATATCTATCTACAGTATCTATATCTTACAATATCAACAATATCTAGCTACAGTATGTACATTATCTATCTATCTACAATATCTACAATATCTATCTACAGTATCTATATCTATCTATCTATCTATCTACAATATCTACAATATCTATCTACAGTATCTATATCTTACAATATCAACAATATCTAGCTACAGTATGTACATTATCTATCTATCTATCTACAATATCTACAATATCTACCTACAGTATGTACATCTTATTTATCTACAGTATCTATATCTGTCTGTCTGTCCGTCTGTCTGTCTACAATATCTATCTACAGTATCCATCTATTATCTATCTATCTACAGTATCTGTCTATCTACAGTAGCTATCTCTCTATCTACAATATCTATCTATCTACAGTATCTATCTCTATCCATCCATCTAATTCTAATTCTATATTCTGTCTTATTCTCTATCTTCTATCCTATCCCTATCCTTCTCTCATCTTATCCTATTCTCAATCCTATCCTATCCCTATCCTAATCTTACTCTAACTCTACCCCTTCTATTGCAATGCAAGAAAGCCACAAAGCACAGAGCTCACCAAGGACCTCCCTTTCTCTCTCCCTCTCCCCCCTCCCTCCTGGCAGGGGGCCTTCCTGGTGACGCAGGCCGTGGCAAAGGCGCTGGTGGAGAGCGGGGCCAGCGGGGGCTCCATCGTCCACCTGGGCAGCGTGGTGGGGAAGGTACAGCAGCCGTGGCTTCCTGTGAGGGGGTGGTTCTGGTAGGGCAGTGGGGGGGAGAGGCTGGGCCCCTCTCTGCCAGGTGGGCCCCCTCCCCACCTTCTCTCTCCCTCTCCCTCTCTCTCCCCGGCCAGGTGGGGAATCTGGGCCAGGTGAACTATGCCGCTTCCAAGGCAGGTGTGGAGGCCCTGGCTAAGACAGCAGCCAAGGAGCTGGCCAGGTGAGCCTCCCTGGGGGGGCATTGGGCCCTCTGTGAAAGACCCTCCCTCCCCCTTGAGGTTGGTGGGGTTCCCCTCCTCTCCTCTTCCTCCTCCGTTGCTGAGCATCTAAATTTGGATGGAGTGACCCTGGGGTGCTAAGCATGGAGAATGATCCTAAGACAGATTTTTTTCAGTGCCGTTGTGACTTTAGCCACTAAATGAACCCGTCGTATGTCAAGGACTGCCCGAACTTCACGGGGCCTGCTTTTAGAGCAGGGGTCCCCAACCTGGGCCCCTTTTAAGACTGGGGGACTTCAACTCCCAGAATGCCTCAGCCAGCAACGCTAGTCTCCAAAGCCAGGAGGAATGCTGGGAGTTGAAGTCCCCCGGTCTTAAAGGGGCCCAGGTTGGGGACCCCTGATATAGATCAAACAAGCCAATCAATCAAATAAATTACTGGCAAGAGGCCTGTATTCAGAACTCTTCAGTGCACTCGGCACATGCTCAAGGGACCTCTTCTTCCCCACGGCCCTGGCTTTGGAGACTAGCTTTGCCGGCTGAGGAACTCTGGGAGTTGAAGTCCCCCCGTCTTAAAGGGGCCCAGGTTGGAGACCCCTGGGTTACAGGGACACAAGGCCCAGCCCCTCTGTCCATACGAAGAGGAAGGCTTGGATTCACGATGGTGCTGTTGTCCCCCTCCTCCTCCTCTTCCTCCTCCTCCTGTTTCCTTGGCCCAGGTACGGCATCCGCTGCAACACCGTTGTGCCAGGGTTCATCCGCACTCCCATGACGGACAAGGTCCCCACCAAAGTCCTGGATAAGGTCAGCACCTCCTGCAGAAACTCTGAGGAGGAGGGGGGTATGTGTGTGTGGGGGGGTACGAGAGACGTGGCTCATTTCCTTTCGTTTCTCCCCCCTCCCAGTTCACTGCGATGGTGCCAATGGGACGCCTAGGGGAGCCCGAAGGTGAGGCCTTTCATCCAGCTGCTGCCTTGTGGGGGGGGTGGGGGTGCGAAACTGGAGGGAAAGGGTGCCTCTGCTCCAGTGCAAAGTGCCTGTCTTGCTGTGCCGCTCAGGAGAAGCTCTCCTTGAGATGGAAAAGGGGCTTCCAGGCTCCTTCCGGGACCTCGGAACTGGCTTTGGTGGCTAGGAGAACAGCCCAGTTTGCAAGGACCTGCTTGAGCCTCTCTGGGCACCTGAGTGGGTTCTGCCTTCTGGGCCTCGCTCTGACACACCCCTCCTCCTCCTCCCCCCCCTAGATGTGGCCGACGTCTGTGCCTTCCTCGCTTCGGACGAGAGCCGGTATATCACGGGGGCCAGTCTGGAAGTGACAGGTAGGGCCGGCTGTGGGGGTGGGGGTGGGGAATAGGGAGCTGGTCCAGCACATTGATCTTCCCTCCCCTGACAACCTCCTCTTCCTCCACTAGGGGGCCTCTTCATCTGAGCCTCCGCCGCCCCCGCGAACACACTTCCAGGAAGGACTCTCGGCCTCTTTTGGTAGACACTGCACTCCATGGACGAACCTGGTGCTCCGCTGATGCCTGTCACTGCCAGGGGGGTGGTGTGGAGGATGGGCCCTGGACTTTTATGGAAGGGAGGGGGCCTCTTCTCGCCCAGGCTTGCCTGCCCCCCCTCCCCGCAGAGGGGTGCAATTGCTGTTTCAGGCTGCTGGTGGCTAGGAGGAGTTTTATATTCACCTGTGGATTGATCAAGCAATCAGTGGAATTTAAATAAAGGTGCTTTTTAACTCCGAATAATAAAGACTTCAGCTGAAAAAAAGAGGGGTTCTGGCAGTGATCCCCATTTAAATCATGAGTCTGGAGCCAAACTTGCAAAACTTCCAAAGGATTTATGGGGAGTTAACATGTCGGGCACTGCCTGGGTGTAGCCGACTCTGAGGCACATCATTCATTGTCACCCTTGACCCTGGTTTCCCTCACCCCCTCAGTGTATCGTAATTCATATTCTCCAATGGGACACCTCCATAGCCAAGAGTCATCCATCAGGCTCTCCTATTAGAATTTTGCTTGGCAGAAACTTCAGTCTCCTAGTTACTGTCTTTGAAAAACTATTGATGGAATGCACTTTTGGTTTCCAAGCTGCCACACTGCTTCCCCCTACCATTCTGTGGGCAACTCTAAGAAGGCCCTAGAAATGTTTTGTGAGTTGACACCGGGTTTGTGTCGGACGGAAGGCGTTGGAGAGGAAGCTGGCTCCTTCACCAGTCCAGGGGGAGCCGGGGAACCACGAATGAGTTACCCACGGAGGGATTAGCCCAGGGAGAGAGGAGTGGTGGGCATAACAAGGGAGGGGGCTGAAAGTGGAAGGAGAGCCGGCAAGCAGCTTTTCCCAAGGGGTCTTGGGGGAGGGACCACCCACCTGCCTACCCCTCTGGGCCCTCTTGACCAGGGGTCTCCCACCTGGCCACTTTAAGACTGGTGGACTTCAACTCCCAGAATCCCAAACTTGGCCACTTTAAGACTGGTGGACTTCAACTCCCAGAAGCCCAACTTGGCCCCTTTAAGATGGGTGGACTTCAACTCCCAGAATCCCAAACTTGGCCCCTTTAAGACGGGTGGACTTCAACTCCCAGAATCCCAAACTTGTCCCCTTTAAGATGGGTGGACTTCAACTCCCAGAATTCCTCAGCCAGCAATTCTGGGAGTTGAAGTCCACTAGTCCTAAAGTGGCCAAGGTGGGAGACCCGTGCTCTTGAATATCACTGACCAGCGCTGCCCTTGATAAACAGCCCGGCTCAAAACGTGGCTGGACGATGCAAACACCCCGATGACCGAAACCCCAAGCAAGCCTCCCCTCCCCTTTCCCCTCCCACCGCAAGTCATATTTCCAGAATCAGCCGGGGACCCCATGGCTGGCTGCCCTGTTGGAGGGCTGGCTGGTGTGTTGCGAAGGCTGCTACCGATGCCAGGCCTGGCATAAGTGGCAAAAGGGCCTCCGTGGCAGCGTTCTTGGGGCCGGGCTGTGTCCTGCAAGTTGGCTTTCCTTGGGGGCACAGAGAGGCCCCACGGGATCCTGGGAGAAATGGAGGAGCCTCTCCTGGGTCCCCTCCCTTAGTCTCCTGGTGGGGGGAGGTATCCCCCTCTGGAATCTGCACAGGGAGTGTTGGCTCTACCGGGAGACTCCTGGGAGTGCAGCCCCTTCCTGGAGGGTCCCTTGGCAAGAAGGTGGGCAATTTCTGAGCCCCTCCCCCACCCAGCAGGGGCTTTGCTGCCCCTCCTCCTCTGCCCCTTCTGGCTTAGCCAGGGCTTGGCCACAGCTCTGGCCAGCCCATCATGTGGGCCCCCACTTCACCGTATTGGAGGTACACGTCCTGAACTGGCCGGTGGCCTTCCTCTCCATGGCTTCCTGGAGATGCCGAAGTGAGCGGCCTCTTGGGGGGGCATGCTGTCCATGTCCTCCTCTGGGGGTGGGGGTCCAGGTGCCATCTGCAAGTTTGGGGGTTAGTGATCCCCCTCCTCCTGGGGATTACTGAGAGCTGGGCTGGGGATGCAGGCACACTGACAAATGTTTGCCGAAAGGATTACTGGGGTGTGTGTGGAACGATGGTGTGGGGCAGGGGATTAGTGTGGGGGGGCTCACAGGCCCCTTCAGACCATTTGGGACTCTTCCAAAGATTAAGGAGGGGGGAGCAGCCTCTCTGGTCCCCTCACCAAGAGTCTCCCCTCCCCGCCCCCAGCATGACAGATCAAGCAGAAGGCATCGGCCCATGAGGGCCGAGGGGCAGGAAGGCTCCCCAGCCTTCACACAGGTTAATAGACACCCAGTGGATGCGTTCATATAATACAAGAGTGCAACACACAACTTCCCACGATGCGCTGACCCATTTCCACCAGGGATTTTTGTGACTGGTGCAAACCCAGTGTGATGACCCAAAGGGGCGTGGCACAAAAGCAACCAAGTCCCCAAAGTAGGTAAAGTCCCTTTAATGCCTCCAACTTGGCCCCCAATGTCCAGTTATCATAGGCTGGAGAAAAAACTCTCCCAAGAACAGTCTTTAAAGGAAAGGAATTCAGTCCGAACCCAAAGTACCTATAAATGATAAATAAAATCCACACAAACCACGCTGCAGCAATTAACGAAACAGGGCAGGATAAGGAATTGAAGACTTCAAAAGATAACAAAACACACACAGTTGGGAGGATGCCAGAACCCAGATAAGACTTGACAAACCAAGATAATGCAGGCTTTGCTTCCAGCAAGGTGCTGTGTGCAAACGCCTTTTTAAAATCCTGTTTTCCCAGCTGCAGCTAATGAAGGGAATCAGGACCTTTTTCTCCCCCGTAACCCACGTTGCTCCCTTCTCCGTTCCTTCCTGCATGCCCTAGGATGCAGCGGGGGTGGGCCTGGGTCTTCCTCTGAATGCCCAGCCGGATTGTGCCCTTCCCCAGTTTCCTCCACAGCTCCCAGAGCCACACTCCCACTCCCTGTCAGCTGTTCGACCTCCCCCTCGGAATCAGACTCCGACAGGGGCATGACACCAAGCTTCTGGGGTTGGAACAGCCTTTCTGTGCTGGACTATGCCATCCATCATGCCCAGCCAAAAGGCTCTGGCAGGACCGGGCTTCCGTAGGGCAGGCCTATGGGCCTGTAAGGCACGGCGGGCTGCATCAGGCCCCCTTGTCATGTGACCAAACCACTAACCCTGGCCGCCTCACTTTCTTCACCTGCATGTCAACTCATAAAACACTCCTATGCCTGTTTTCGAGTTGCCATAAACAAGGAGGGGGGAAGTTTGAAGGAGCAGTACGGCAGTTTAAAACAACAAGTACATTCCATGCTTATCTTACAAAGATTGTAACTAGGCTACCGGATCTTCTGCCCTTGAAAAATCTTAATTGGAGAACATGATTGATAACACCAAGCTTGTGAATGTGAATGCTCTTTACATGGGGCTGCCCTTGAGGACCACCAGAGGTTTCAACTTGTCCAGAATGCAGCGGCGCGGGTTGTGATGGGAGTGTCCCGATAGTCCCATGTCACACCCCTCCTGCGTGAGCTGCACTGGTTACCAGTTGCCCTCTGAGTGAGATTCAAGGTGCTGGTGTTGACCTATAAAGCCCTTCATGGCTTAGGACTGGGGTACTTGAGGGAGACCCTGCTGCCAATAACGGCTTCCCAACGTCTCATGCGCTCCCATAGGCAGGGCCTCCTTGGGGTGCCTTCAGACAGTGTCAGCTGGCGACCCCCAGGGGTAGGGCCTTCTCTGTGGGAGCACCCACCCTATGGAACCAGCTGCCCCTGGAACTTCGGGTGGCTCCTGACCTCCGGTCCTTCCGGCGGGGCCTGAAAACATGGTTGTTCCATCTCACAGACCTGGACTGAGGAGGGGGGTGGGGGATTTAATTGAATAGTGTCATTGTTTTAATCTGATTATTGGGTTTCATATTTAATTTCTTTTTAATTGTATAGTATTTGTATTGTTTTTATGATTGTACGCCGCCCAAGTCCTTAGGGAGATGGGGCGGCATAGAAATCCAATAAATAAATAAATAAAAATAATAATTGAAAATAAAATTGATTTCATCCCGGAATGATTCCTTTGAGGAATAATTAAAAGAAACTATAATAGAAAGATAAAATATCTTATATTACACGTAATAACAGCAGCCAGAATTTCCTACTCCCAGTACTGGAAGAAAAACGCCATACCTCCCAAAGGTTTAATCATTTTAAAAAATCTTCAAGTGCGTGGAAATGGATAAATGAACTGTGGAACTAAAAGAGATAGCTGACATGGAATGTAATGCAATATGGGAAACATGGGTATGTCTGGATTGACAATAGATATAAGAATAGAAAATGTAAATAATGTCTATAATATTTATGAGGGCACAGAAGTAGCGTGTATTGAAAGATTGGATAGGATGTATAAATGTCTATCTATCATCACAGTATCGTTCAATTAATAATGGTATTTAACGTGTTTGGGTTTTCATTTAATATCTTTTGGTATTTTTAGATTTTGTATTTTTTGTGTTTTTAGTGTTGTGAGCAGCTCTGAGTCCTTTGGGAGATACAAATCCAAACAATCAATCAATCAATCAATCAGTAAGTAAGTAAGTAAGTAAGTAAATAAGTAAATAAATAAATACATACATACATAAATACATAAATACATAAATAAGTAAGTAAATAAATAAATAAATAAGTAAATAAGTAAGTAAATAAGTAAATAAATAAATATATACATACATAAATACATAAATAAATAAGTAAATACATAAATAAATAAGTAAATAAGTAAGTAAATAAGTAAATAAGTAAATAAGTAAAATACATACATACATACATAAATACATAAATAAATAAGTAAATACATACATACATACATACATACATACATACATAAATGGAAAAACCCAATAGTGTTGGGAAAAAAAACAAACCATAAACAAAAGACTGGTGGACTTCAACTCCCAGAGTTCCTCAGCCAACCCTGGGAGTTGAAGTCCACCAGTCTTAAAGTGGCCAAGGTTGGAGTCCGCAGCGGCCACAGGTCGGTGGATAATGGGCATCCTAGTCCCAACCCTTATGCAGAGTGGACACGGCCTACAAACTGTTTTTTGGGGGGCTTCTTGAAAATGAGGCAAACTTCACCGGTGGTGCTTCTGCCTGGCACAGAGAGCTGGAAAAGGTAGAGGGGACCAGCCATGCCAAGGAGAGGCAGGAATTTGAGGGGTGTGTGTGTGTGGATTGGGTTAAGAAGAGCTGGAACGGGGAGGTGGAGGTCTGTTCCGCCCTCCCCACCTCCCTCCTTGGGGGTCGGGAGTTCCCAAAATTGGACCATGCACTCTCCACACCCCAACACACACTCTGGAAGAAAGCCCGGCAGCCTCTCTTTTCTGTCCGGGATGAATGGAGGGGGCGGGCAGAGCAAGGGGGTGAGGAGGAGGAGGAGGGAAGGCGGGAGTGGTGGGGGGGGGGCCGGATTAGCCCGGGGTCTCTATTCTCTGGCCCCCGTTTGAAGCCGCCGGCTCCCCATACCTCCCATTCACCGCCTCGTCACCCGGGGCAACCAAAAAAGGGGATGCGAGCCGGGACTGGTCCGCCTCCCCCCCCACACACACGCACACGAACCCACCGGGGCCCGGGGTGGGTGCTCCCCAACCCCGCGGGAGGGGTGGTCCTAAGGCGCCCCTCGCCCTTCCTTGGCATCCCGTCCCATCTCCAGGGCAACGGGTGACCCCCGTCTCCCTGGGTGGCTCGGGGGGGGGGGCTCCCTCCTCCTCCTCCTCCTCCTCCTCCTTGCGCGGGGACGGAAGGCGGCCTCTCCCCTATTCAGCCGCTCGCCTCCCCCGCCCCTCCCCGTCCTATTGTGGGCACAGCTGCCCAGGCCCCCCGAGAAGCCGTCGGGGCCAGGGGAAGGCGGGGAAAGTCTGCCCCAAGGCGGGCGGGCAGAAGGGGCGACTTTCCTGACAGCAAGACCTCCCCACCCCACCCCCGCCCGCCGGGGTGTGTGTGTGTGGGGGAAATTGGGGGAGGGGGCGTCCCCAAAAGGGGTTTTCTCCGCACCCAGAGAGGACGGGGACGGGGGCAGAGCTCAGCTCGCCCACCCGCCCACCTCCCCATTTGGCACCAGGGAGAGCCACTTTCTCCGGCTCCTTTCCAACTTCCCAACCGGCGTTGGGAAGGGCAGGGGGCGCGAGGGAGGGGGGGGCCGCGATTGAGGCTTCTCTGCGAGCCGTCCGAGGGATTGACGGCGCCCGGGGGCCCAGCTCACACACCCCCCGCCCCCCGCGGGAGAGGCGAGCAAAAGGCGGCGAGGCGTCCGGCAGGAGGCGCGCACGATGGCCTTGGAAGGATGGCCTTGGACGGCCGCGGAGGCCGCCTCGCCGCCCGCCGCCCCAGGCGAGGCCGGCACCTGAGCGGGGCCGCCCGGGGTGGCGGAGCCCGGAGCGCAGGGAAGGAGCCGCGCGGCCCCCGCCGACTCCGCGGGGCTGCCTTGGCACTCCGGCCGCCCCCGGCGAGCAGGTCAGTCGGGGGCTCCCTCGCGGGGGGGTGGGACGGGGCGGGGGCTGCTTTCCGGGCGGGGGGAGGGCGCCTCGGGAGGACCCAGGAACGGGGGTGGCGCGCGGGAGGCCGGTGTAGAGTCAGTAACTGTCCTGGAGGGTCGCTATTTGGGGGGTCCATACTTCTAGGGTCGAGGTCCCCAAACTTGGCCCCTGGAAGACTTGTGGACTTGAACTCTGGGAGTTCAAGTCCACAAGTCTTCCAGGGGCCAAGTTTGGGGAGCCCCCCCCCCGTTCTAGGGAGTTGCAGATAATTTGGGTCCAAATGAAATCAAGATCTGACACTCCGGGGTACACTGCCTTTGAACGTGGAGGCTCTGCCCTGCCTTTTTGGCCCGCGGGCTCCGCTCCTACCCTCCTTTCGTCGGAATCCCCTCTCCCGCCTCCGGGGCTCGGGGGGGGGGTTAAGAGCGGCCCGCGCCCGGTGGGGCGTCCTTCTTCCAACCGCCACTTTCCCGCGCTTCTGGAGCGCCTGGAAATGTCCCGCCGTTTCTCGGGGGAAGGGGGGTGGCTGACGCCCCCCCGCCGGAGCACCCCCCTCTCTCTCCCTGCTTCCAACCCCGGAGGAGGGAAGGGCCCCCTTGAAGCCCCCCCAGGGGCAGCGAAGACGCCCTGCCAGAGCTGCTCCCTAAAGCTGTTTCTTCTTGGGGGGGGCTGGAGCCGGTTCTGGGACTGGGGCTGCTGGAGGGGGGCGGGAGGGGGCAGAGGCTGAAGAAGGGGGGGAGGGGCGGTGTGTGATGTCACGGAAAGGAAACAAAACTGGCTTTTATTTTTGGAAACCAGAGCGCTCCTGATCTCTCCCCATTGAGGCGGGACCCTGTTTTGAGACCCCTGGAAATGGGGGCGGGTGGTTCGAAGCCACAAGGGTAGCTGCCCCCACCCCCACCCCCAAGCGAGGAGGATGCCTGCATCAGGTACGTTCGCGCGGCACGCGTGACCTTAGCAGAAGGGCTCAGGGAAGCCAGGCTGGGGCGGAGGGGGCCCAGAATCCGGCTGCTGCCCTCCAAGTTAAGGCGCGGTGGGAAAGCCCCCGGGTTGAGGAGCACGTGACCGAGACGGGGGGCGGAGGGGCCGGTCCCCATATTGGCTACAGAGGTGCCGTTATTTGCTTCCCAGGACCAAGCAGGGGCTGGACTGGATGGCCTCAAGGGAGCCTGCCCGTTCTTAGCTACGAGAACACTCTGCGTTGGACTACAGCTCCTAGATGATGCCCAGCAGGGCAGAGGACAGGGTCCCTCCTTGCTTGTCCCTGACTCCCCTTCCTCGGTCTCCCCAGCCGTCCTGCGAGGGAGGCAAGCCACCTTTAAACTAGGTTTACCCAACCAAGCACCGCCAGGGGCTCGTTAAAGGCCCCCACGGCTGCCTCCCCGGAGCCTGGCGCGGGCTGCCAGTCTCGGGCCCGGAGGCGCGCGGAGGGAGCCCAGCCCCAGAGTTTCTTAGCGCGGAGCTGACCCGGGTCGGGGGTGGGAGGGAAAGGAGGGTCGTCTGAACGCAGCCTCCGCTCTCTTGCGGGTTTCCGCTCCTGCCGCTTTCTTCGTCCCCCTGGGCAGGAGGGGAGCCGGTCGGAGGCGCCGCGGCAGCCCCGGGGGGGGGGCTGCGGGGGGGACCAGCAGCGCCTCTCGCCCGCCTTTCCCGGGGGGGGGTGTCTCTCAGCCGGGAGGATGACGTCACTCGCCCCCCCCCGAGCGCGCGGTTCTTTTGGGGTATTGTTCCGCGCACCGCTGGAGGCCGGACGGAAAAGCGGCGGACCTCGGGCGGCGAGAGAAAGGCTGCACCCCGTCTGTCGGGGGTGGGGGCTGGATGGAGCAGCCAATCTAGGGCGGTGCAGCACCTGGGTGGGGTGGGGTCCCACCGCCGACAGGCCTCCCTGGAACATGGTGGAGGCCAAAGGCAGCCGCTCCCAGCCCCCTTGAAGAGCCCCCTTCGCACCCCCCCTCCCGCCCTCCAGGGTCCCCAACCTCGGGCGCCTTAAGCCCGGCGGACTTCACCTCCCAGAATTCCCCAGCCAGGAGGAGGAAAGAGGGGAGGCAGCTTTGGGGGCAGCTGCTGTTCTCAGTGGGCCAGGAGGAGGAAGAGGGGAGGCAGCTTTGGGGGCAGCTGCTGTTCTCAGTGGGGTAAGGGGCTGCTGCTCCTCCTGCTTGGGTGTCCCAGCAGCCC
>SOZL01000234.1:0-14829 GCA_009733165.1 Naja naja | reverse complement strand
AGGACCAAAACAGATGGGAAGAGTAGGTGGGCGATGGTGTCCGCAGCAGCCGCTCCTCGCCTTGTCTTGGCCTGCCATGGAAGGAGCTGGAGGCAGATGCAAGGGCCTGGACAGCCACCTGCCCTGTCCCAGACATAGGATGGAGCAGGCACATCTGGTGATCTGCATCACCTGCGTCTCCTCCCTGACTGACTGCTGTCAGTGCCACCGCCGCCACACCTGCTTCTTGGAGGGCCAGCTGTGGAGCCTGCTGCTGCTAAGACACCTTCCCCCACCCCCGCAGACACCTGAAGGCACAGGAGGGGATGACGCGACGGGCCCAGTCCATCCGCCTGCGGCATGTGTGCCCGCCTGTGCACCCCTGTGCCTGCTGTGCCTGCTGGCGTGGGCGGGCTCTGTGCAATTGGGGGTGCATAAGCACACCAACGTGCCTACCGTCCCTGTCCTATTGTTTCTTTTTTCTTGTTTGTATCCATTTCATGTGTTTATTACCATGTTTATACTTATACCTGTTGTCTAATAATTGTTTGACTAAACAAACAAACAAACAAGTTCACCTCATGCGCACATGCAAGTAGGGCTGGGCTGGGCTGGGGGGAAGCGAGGCAGGCCAGGCCCCTTTCCATTTCCAGGATGGCCATGCAGGCTGGATCCAAGCACATCGGAGACCGAATCTATCCTGCGGGCCTTGAGCTTGACAACCCTGCTCTAAGCAGCCTTTAGAGGGCATTGTAATGGCATGAGCAAAGAACAAACAGATTGGGCATGGGGATGTTGATGAAGTAGGAGAAGGAGCTGTGTGCAACAGATTCTGACAAATGCAAGCAGTCCTCGACTTACAACAGTTCATTTGGTGACCATTCAAAGTTGCAATGGCACTGAAAAAAGTGACCTATGACTATTCAGAAATGGTTGCAGCACACACACACACACACCCATGGTCATGTAATCAGAATTCAGCCGCTTGGCAACCAGCTCATGTATCTGACGGTTGCAGTGTCCCAGGGTCATGTCAGGATTCCCTTTTGCCATCTTCTGACAAGGTCAGTGAGGAAGCCTGGTTCACTTAACAACCATGTTATTAACTTCTGTGGTGATTCATTTAACGACAGTGGTAAGAAATGTCATTAAATGGGGCGAAACTCGCTTAACACATCTCACTTAGCAACAGAAATTTGGGGCTGTGTAGTCTCACTGTAAGCAGAAAATTCAATCCATGTTATCAATAATAAGAATGGCATTTGATATTATTGGCCAGCATTTATTATACAGTTTATTTGAATCCTCAAGGTAAAGACTGTTTGTTACCCCACACTGTTGTTCAACTAAACTTAGCTTAGGCTGATCACGTGATGGTGCAGGGCCTTGGTGGTGCAGGCTGTTAATAGCCTAGCACTTAGTTCCAGCTGCCTGTAATTATTGCAGGCTCGAATCCCACCAGGCTCAAGGTTGACTCAGCCTTCCATCCTCTCGGGGTAGGTAAACTGAGGACCCAAGATTGTTGGGGGCAATAAGGTGACTTTGTAAAAATGCCGCTTAGTAATAAGCAGGCATATACAGTGGAATGAAGGCTATTGCTGAGCGCATTGGGTTGTGCTCCAAAAATTGTAAGCTGCCCTGAGTCTTCGGAGAAGGGCGGCATATAAATATGAATAATTAAAAAATAAATAAATAAAATAAATGTGGTGTTCACTTATCAATTGGGCCATTGGGAATTGTCTCCTTCAGAGTAAGGCACATGAATGAACCTCTTCATTGAGTTGACATGCTCTGTTTTCCTCTTGCAGGAGCGGTTCAGGGACCGGCCTTTCCAGCCCTCCTTTGGCAACCCAAACAGTGGTTCCCCTCCAGCACTGCAAGATCCCAGAGCTGCCCATTGAGAGGAACATCTTGTTTGAACTCCAGCTGTTCTTTTGTCATCTTATTGCTCTCTTTGTCCACTACATAAACATCTACAAGACAGTGTGGTGGTACCCACCATCTCACCCTCCCTCCCATACTTCATTGGTGGGTATTTTATATTTGATTGCCTGTTTGCAAGATCTTAAAGTCACATTTAGATTAGATTAACAGAGTTGGAAGGGACTTTGTAGGTCATCTAGTCCAACGCCCCACCCAAGCAGGAGATTTTACGCCATTTCTGACAAATGGCAGTCCAGTCTCTTCTTGAAAGCCTCCAGTGATGAAGCTCCCACAACTTCCAAGGGCAACTTCTGTTCCATTGGTTGATTGTTCTCACCGTCAGGAAATGTCTCCTTATTTCTAGGTTGAATCTCTCCTTGATCAGTTTCCATCCATTATGCCTTGTTTGGTCTTTAGGTGCCTTGGAAAATAGCTTGACCCCTTCCTCCTCTCTGTGGCAGCCCCTCAAGTATTGGAAGACTGCTATCCTGTCTCCCTTGGTCCTTCTCTTCACTAGACTAGCCAGGCCCAGTTCCTGTAATTGTTCTTCATATGTTTTAGTCTCCAGGCCCCTAATCATCCTGGTTGCCCTTCTCTGCACTTTTTCTAGAGTCTCAACATCTTTTTTATAGTGTGGTGACCAAAACTGGATGCAGTATTCTATGTGTGGCCTTATTAAGGCTTTATAGGGTAGTATTAGTACCTCCCTTGATCTTGATTGTATCCGTCTGTTTAATGCAAGTTAGGATTGCATTGGCTTTTTTGGCTTCCGCCACACACTCCTCATATTTAGCTGGTTGTCTACTAAGACTCCAAGATCCCTCTCACAGTTACTGCTATTGAGCCTAGGTTTCACCCAGTCTATATGTGTACTTTTGGTTTTTCTTGCCTAAGTGTAGGACTTTACTTTTCTCTACATTGAATTTAATTTTGTTAGATACGGCCCAGGGTTCAATTCTGTCAAGATCCATCTGGATCTTGAGCCTATCTTCTTGGGTGTTAGCTATTCCTGCCAGCTTAGTATCATCTGCAAATTTGGTAAGTTCCCCTTCTATTCCCCCATCTATGTCGTTAATGAAGATATTGAAGAGTCCTGGGCCTAAGATGGAACCTTGTGGCACCCCACTGCTTACTTCCCTCCATGTAGACTTAGACCCATTAAGGATTACTCATTGAGTATGGTTTGTCAGCCAGTTGCAAATCCATCTGGTGGTAATGCTATCCCACTTTTTCCTAGCTTATATTTATATATATATTTATATAAAAATACACGTTTGTGTGTGTGTATTATTTACACTTATAAAACTAGAAAAAATACTGCTGCCTTAAGATGGTGAGAAATGAAGTCCAAGGCATCAGGTTCAAGAAAATGGCTGCTCAGATTTTTTTTCTTAAAAGATTTCAAATAGTTCAAATACTAAAGAGTATAGAAGTGTAATTTACAACAGGATCTACTGTGAGTCTTAGGAACGGATAAGGGCTGCATGTGACATGGCAAGCGAAAGCTACTATATTTTTCTTAAATCTAGTCCCCTCAGTTAATATTAACCTTCCATGCCAGTGTTTCTCAACCTTGACCACTTTAAGTTGTGTGGACTTCAATCCCAGAATTCTCCAGCCTACTAAACCCCGTTCTATATTGTCTGGGCTTAATCATTTAAAAAACTATTAATGTTAATTTGAAGGGTGTTACAGAAAAGCAGTAGCTGAGGCAAAGCCTGGGGTTGCACCCATTGGAATGTGCATCCTCAGGCCCAGCAACTACACTGCAGCATAAACTCTAGTGCATTCATAAAATGTGCCAACCATTATAATGAGAGGGAAGTTTTGTAGATACATGGTCTGAAGACAGAGGGCAGTGGCAATGCCTCCCTGATACCCATTTACAAATGTTACGTATTTGTTCCCATGTTTGTGAGCTCAATTATTGTGCTGACTCTCCTGGGTTGGGTTATTTAATTGGGGTTTTAAACGTTAATTCGGCTTAAATGTTTAATATCTTTTTAATTAATTTAATTTATTCATTGTTGTATTTTAATTGTAAGTGAGTCTTCTGAGAGAGGCATATAAGGAATTAATAAATAAATAAATAAATAAATAAATAAATTAATTAATTAATTATATAGGCAGCATTGTTAGGAAATCTTTGCTGACTCTCTAATCCGGTGTTTCCCAGCCTTGGCAGCTTTAGGGAGGAAACTTGATTCACTTAAGATCATGTGATTCACTTAATAACGGCAATGATACACTAAATAACCATGGCAAAAAAAGGCTTGAAAAATTGGAGAGAGTTCACTTAATAGCCACCTGCTTAGCAGTAGGGATTCTTGCCCAATTATAAGTCAAGGATTATCTGTATACTCAGGGCTTTATTTTCCTATTTCTCCTACGGCTCTCTGGGAACTCTTTTTGCTTTTCAGCATTTGTTAGATTGCTGCTCTTAGGGTAACCATAGTCTTGTCTTTCCTTCCTGCAGAATTTTCATCTCATTGATTTCAATGTCCTGGCAGTGACCACTATTGTTCTGGCAAGAAGATTGATAATTGCTATTGTGAAGGAAGTCAAAGAGGTAACGTTGACCCAGTTGGGCCAGAGATGTAGGAAATCGCTGTTTCCGATTATGCTTTGGCTGCTTCTTCCTGTGTCAAGAACAACGCTGCCCTCAGTGCCTTTCACTAGTTCCAAGAACTTTCCACAAAATGCCCAGCAGCAGGAAGGAAGTGTTGCTTCCATCCCATAACAAACCAGGGGTGTCAAACTCAAGGCCCGTGGGCCGGGTTCAGTCCTGATGAGGCCAAATCGGCTGCGTGGCTATCCTGGAATCTGTTAAAGGTCCGGCCCGCATCACTTCAGCCCAGCCCACATCATCCCGGCATGCCTGCGCATGCACAGGTCTCTCGCGCCACGCAGCAGAGCAGCTAAAGTCGTCTGTGGGACTGCACTTTAAAAAAAAATACCAGGCCTTCCAACTTTTTTTTTTTTTCGTGAGAAGTTGGAAGGTCTGAACTATTTTCTTTTTTTTTTTTTTACCATAGTCTCACAGATGACTTTAGTTGCTCTGCACGTGGCAGCGGCAAAAGGAGCTGGGAAGGTTAGTGAAGAGGGATGTGGCTGCCCTGGGTGGGGGTGAGGGTTTGGCCTGGCTGAAGGGCCCTCAGGTAAGGCAGGGCAGGGCGGGCAGCTCTGCACCCCCTGCCTTGCTTTGTCCTAGCCCCCCCACCCCTTTCACATCACTTCGTTCTTTGCCACTTCTCCTTGCTCCCCTTCATAATCTAGTAGGAGGCTGAGCACTGCGCTGGTGTGACGGTCACAAAGCGAGGCTGTGGGGGGTGGAGTATGAAGTAAGGCCGGGGTGGGGTGGGGGAGGAACTGCCAGCTTACCTGAGCACCCTGCCAGCCAGGCTCCGAAGCTGCAGAACTGCTGCTGCAGAGAGAGAGAGAGGGCTCTCCAAAGTCTCTCTGTTTGTGTATGGGGGAGAGAGAGCGATCTTCAACCAAGCTGCAGGCAGCAGCATGGGAGGCAGGAGCCACCTGAGCAGGGTGGTGGAGTACGAAGCAAGGTGTGTGTGGGGGGTGAGGTGCAGAGCTGCCCACTCCCCATGCCCCCCCCCACTGGCTTACTTGAATGCCCTGCCAGACAGACCCTGAAGCACCGCAACTGCTGCTGCAGAGAGAGGGGGTTTCTCCAAACTCTGTGTGTGTTTGTGTATGAGAGAGTGAGTGAGTGCGGTCCCTGCTTCAGTTGGAGCATTTAAGCTGCTGACAGTGGGGGAAGCGGGTAGGAGCTGTTTTTCTGCTCGTCCTCCCCATTGAAGCAGTGGCAGCCACTCCCCAGCCAGCCCTGCCTGACCTGCTCCCTGCCTGGCCAACCGGTGCAAGGCCTCGCTCTTCCCCTGCTCCTAACCAGAAGTAGTCACATCCTTGTTTTGTCTTCTTGTTGTTGTTCCTTTAGGCTTCTCATACGGGCAAGGTCTCCTTGCCACGCTCCATCTTCCTTGTCACCATGCGCTTTGCTGTCCTAACTGGTGCAGGCTGGAGCCTGTGCCAATCTATCATTCACCTCTTCCGATCATACTCGCTCCTCAACCTCTTGTTCCTGTGTTATCCGTAAGTACCAAAGAAGAGGACTTGATTGTCCCTTTGTTATTTGTACGAGTAAGTCAAGGTGGGGAACACACACAATACTCCTTTCTCCTTCTGTGTGAAGTGAGTGCGGCTGAGAGAGACAATGATTGGCCCAAACTCACCTGGCTTTCATGCCTAATGGGATTAGAACTCAGTCTGATGGCGACCGGCCCAAACTGACTCAATTGGCTTTCATGCCTAAGGCAGGACTAGGGAACTCACAGCCTCCTCATTTCTAGTTTGGTGCTTTCACCACTAGACCAAACTGGCTCTCAGTTCCCATCTTTCTCCTTCCTTCGGATTCTGAAATACTCCCAAATGAAACAATCTCATGATTAAAAATCAAGAATCCAATAGCACTTTTTCCAGCTAACGAATGTTACTAAAAGACATAAGCTTTTGTCTGCTCATGAAAGTTAATGCCATTTAATTAAAAAAAATTGTTTTGTGTTTTTTAAGATCCTTTTCAAAGAAGTAGTAGTATGATCATCCCACCTTCATTTTTGGCTAGCCCTAGGTGACATACTTTAGCTAGGTGTAGGTGATAGTTGAATTCCACCCAGAAGCACACTGAAACCAGTCTGTCCATGGAGCAAAGGTATAACATGGATTTACTGAAATGGCACCTGTAACTTTCTGTGCTGAAGTATTCTGGACTAGTTGCAGCTTCCAGGTGATCTTCAAAAGCAGTTCCATATGGAGCACATTGCAGTACTCCACCTGGGACATATCTAATGCATGAGTGACTGTGAACTGGTCCTAGAGAGGATTCTACTGGAGAACAAAATGGAATAGTACAGAGATTCTGTACCAATTCTCCTTGGTGCAGTGCAACCGAATCTAAAACTAAACACTGGAATGCCCTGGATCCAGGAAGCATTAAGACTCAACAGCCATATGGTTTTTGTCATTGTTGAGTTGCAGCCTGTTTTCCCCATCCATACTTTTACAGTCCATGGCATCCCTTGGCCACCCTGGAGCTTAAATGCAATAGCACCTAAACATGTATACCACTTTACAGCGCTTTACAGCCCTCTCTAAGTGGTTTGCAATGTTAGCATATTGGCCCCCAAAATCTGGGTCCTCATTTTACCAACCTCGGAAGGCTGAAAAACTGAGTCAACCTGATGCTGCTCAGGATCGAACTCCTGGAGCGAGCAGTGAGTTAGCTTGCACTACTGCATTCTAACCACTGTGCCACCACAGCTCTTACGAAGCTGGATATCACCAGCATGCTAATATCAATAGCACTTAGATTTATATACCACTTCACAGTGCTTACAGCTGTTTACAGTCAGCCTCTTGCCCTCCACAATCTGGGTCCTCATTTTACAGACCTCGGAAGGATGGAAGGCTGAGTCAACCCTGAGCCAGTGAGAATCGAATTGCTGGCAGTCAGCAGAATTAACCTACAATGCTGCTTCTAACCACTGCACCACCTGATGGTTCACCCAGTGCCATCACTACACGTTGCATACCTAACGTTCCCTTCTTTTATTTTCCCCAAAACAATTATCCTGTGAGGTGGGTTGGGCCAAAGGAATGGGATTCGCCCAGTCACCCAGCAGGCTTTCTGCCTAGAGAGGGCTAGAACTCATGGTCTCCTGGTTTTCCAGTTCATTACCTTAACTGCTGTGGCAGATCAGAGGTGTATGGTGACTAGAAAGCTGTGCCTAGTAGGGTATTAGCCATAGCATTCTAGTCACCTCACATCCAGCTTGCTATGCTCATAGCATTACAGTATTGGTTGTCTTTCCAGTTTACTTTCTGAAACGCTTTAAGATAGGAATCTCTCTGTCAGAGCAGCTGCAAGTCTGTTTCATGCGTGTATGAAATTAGGAAGTTTATAATTTTTCATTTGCTGCTTTAATGCCCACATGCACCAGTTTTTTGCATTCTTGGAGCTCCTTTATAACCCCTGACAGAGAATATGAGGGAGTTATCAATAAGGCATTGTCAGAATATTCCACTGTTCTACTGATTATTTGTAATTTTAGGGCATTGATGAACAACGTCAGGAGGGCCCTGCATCTTTCATCTTTCATAGAACTATTCATTTATTCATAGCTGTTTCAGGTGTTTAAATCCATTTTAGTCAGTAAGATAGCAACTCTTTATCTGTTACTTGCCTGCTAAGTGTCAACTCGTGAAGCTTCCCTGACCTGCTCTTGAGTTGCCATAGGCAGCGGATGGGAAATCGCCTGGCAGCTGCACCAAGGAATTTACTCCTCAGTCATACCAAAATGTAGCCTGGCCGAGCAAGTCAAGGCCATCTCCAACGGATACCAGCAATGCCTGGAAGGAATGACCCGCGAAATTACCTCGTTGGGGAACGTGACAGGAGGGGAAACAGGGTCAGAGGTGAGGCGTGAAGTGGGTGAAGTCAGAGTTGGTTTCACCTAGGTAAGGCTGACCTGGTGCTCCTAATAAAAGACTGGATTTTTATTGCCAGATGGCTTGAGGCTCTTAATTGCATTAGGGCCCTGGTATGAACCCTGACACTAAGTTTGCTATTTTCAGTGATGAAATTGGAAAAAAAAATTTATAAGCACCTTTATCGTCACTTTTTTTTGTGAACACACTGGCACACATTAAAAAATGAAATTCTTATTCTACAATATAATCCAATTTAATGGTCCTCTTTGTTCATACTTGTTCAAATCTTGTTGACAGTTTTGTATATCCAAAATATATTGATGCAGAATCTAGCTTTAACGAATTTTGTTCTTTTACAGGTGGCCCCACTTAATGACTTGTTCAGCAACTATTCAAGCTTGTGATGTCACTGAACAAGTGGTTCTTATGGCTAGTTCTCAGTGCCCAGCTTTCTTTTACGATATCACAGCCTCCAGAAGTCATATAATCATTATTTGTGACCTTTGCTGACTTCTTACAAGCAAATTCAGTGGGGAAGCAGACAGGAAGTCACAAATGGTGACCAAGTGATATCCTTGTTTAATGATTGCTCTGGATTCCCTTAAGGACAGCAACCAGGAAGAGCTGGACCTGCTATTGCTAGGCTGTCATCGCGTGATGTCACAGTTCATGACTGCGCTTGCTTAGCGACAGAAATTCCGGTCCCAAGTGCTGTCATTAACTGAGGACCACCTGTATTAAAGAAAGAAGCATTTATACTCCTCCAAATGATTTTGGGTTTCCATTACTTTCATGTCCAGTTGTTTTGGTCAGTGGCCAGTGATGGCATAGTTGTCCTCTTCTGGATATTTGATGACTGTATTTTAATAAGTTATTCTATCTATGCCAGAGTAAGCATTGCGTTATGTTACTTGTAATTTCTTTAAATTACTTTAAACAAATCTCTGACATTAAGTAGGCCTCTTCCCAGTGTCTCGCTTGACTTATCTTACGGTATTCTTAGTGGCAACGGATTCATGTTAATTTCTGTGAGAACTCTGAAATGAATACCAGTTAGATTATAAGCTATTCAGTGTTCAGAAAGTAATCTGGATGATGAATATAACTTCATAAAAGTTACTTCAGAATTGTTCTCCTTTTCCAAGGTTTGGCATGTACATCCCCTTCCTGCAGCTGAACTGCGATTTCCGCAAGAGCGGCGGCTTCTCTCCAGTGGCCAGCATTGGCCCTCGTGACACGGGGGATCTCAGCTTGCGGGGAAAGGACTACCTCTCTGTTCTCAAGGAGACTTGGAAGCAGCACACTCGGCAACTCTACAGCATGGAGACTATGCCCACCCATGCCTGCTGTCTCTCCCCAGATCTGATCCGCAATGAAGTGGAGTATCTGAAAGTGGATTTCAACTGGCGCATGAAGGAGGTGCTGCTAAGTTCCATGCTCAGTGCCTATTATGTGGCCTTTGTACCAGTGTGGTTTGTGAAGGTAGGTGGTTGTGGACTGGGGCTCCTGCAGGACAATCCAGTTGTGGGATGGGGAGGGCAGACCTCTCGCTCAAGGTTGGACCAATTCCGAAAGAGAATTGCTCTCCTCCCTTTCTAAAAGGGAATGGAGTCCTTTTAGAAATGACCTTTGATGTATTTTTATAACTAACTTAACCTCATGCATTCGGCCCCATAAATACACTGTCACGTTCTTCTGTGTAGTTCAGAATCAGGAAGTTTTATCCTGTTCTATTTTTCTTCAGCACCATAAATTTAGGGATCTCGGATGTGGGTTGAGACCATGGCGTTATGACACAGTCATGGACTGCCATTTGTCAGAAATGGTGTAGGGCCTCCTGCTTGGGTGAGGGGGTGGGGTTGGACTAGATGACTTACAAGGTCCCTTCCAACACTGTTAATCTGTTAACCATAAAAGGATGTCAGATTTGATGTCTTGCTCAAACCTACCACTATTGAAAGTTAGTTCAACAGTGTCTTAGTTTTGTGCCTTGGGCAGGTTGTACAAATTGGTTTATTGTCTTAGGGCAGGGTGTCCAATCTTAGAAACTTCAGGGCTTGTGGATTTAAACTCCACCCCATTGAAGTTCATAATCTTAAAGGTACCAAAGTTGGACACCCTTATTATAGAGACAAAGTTTGAGATGGTTCACATATTTTAATCACATTTTACAACACAGTAAATGCTTTTTGGTTTTATTTATAAGTTTATTTTGAAATCATCCTCCAGATCAGGTGTTAATATTGAACATAGTTGACCTATTCTGGTCCCCAGAGCCACCATGTAATGAAGAAGTTGCTGGATTAAGCCCAGTGCTGTAGACTTCCACAAATAATTCCCGCTTTCCCACTCATCAAAGAGCTGTCCCTTAGATGATCTTTGGGAAAAATGCAAGGCTAGTTTGGAAAGCACAGCTGTGGGCCTCATTTTTTCCCCTGTTTGTTCCTGACTTTTTCCCACAGAGCACTCAGTATTATGACAAGCAATGGTCGATGAGTTGTTCCTGTTGGTCTCCATCAGCACGTCTGTCATCCTCATGCAGCACCTGCTGCCTGCCCGCTACTGTGACCTCCTGCACAAGGCGGCTGCACATCTGGGCTGCTGGCAGAAGGTCGACCCATCTCTTTGCTCCAACGTACTGCAGCATCAGTGAGTGGCTTCCGTCTTTCAAAAATCAATTTCTCTGTCCTTTTAGACAGCCAGAGACGCCATTTGTACGAAGCAGCCTTCCTAAACTTGTCGGTTCCCAATTCTCAGAATTGCCAGTTGCAGCCTGGAGGTACAGAATGCCACCTTAATCAGTGGAAGGAAAAGTAACAGGCGTGTTAAGTTTGGTCTAATCTGGTGTCTCCTTTTTTAGAAATATTTTAACCATTTCAACTAGCTGAATACTACTTGGCATACAGCTGGCATAAAGGCCCGGCCCTCCTCCTCCTCCTGCACACAGCCTCTCTTCCTTCTTTTCCCCATTTTCTGTGGGGTTCTAGTGGCCCATCAAGGATCCTTTGAAAAGTGCCAACTAAATCTGAGAAGCCTTCTGGTATTGGGTCTACTGTAAAAGCCTTGGTGGTGCAGGCTGTTAAACGCCTAGCACTTGTTCCAGCTGCCTGCAATTAGTGCAGGCTCAATCCCACCAGGCTCAAGGTTGACTCAGCCTTCCATCCTCTCGGGTAGGTAAACTGAGGACCCAAGATTGTTGGGGGCAAAGCTGACTTTGTAAAAATGTCAGCTTAGTAATAAGCAGGCATATACAATGGAAGGAAGGCTATTGCTGAGCACACTGGGTTGCATCCCAAAATTGTGTCAGCCTTGAGTCTCCGGAGAAGGGCGGGATATATATATATATATAAAAAAAGGCCCATAATGTCCAATTTGGGGTGAGAGTGGGGAAGTGGCTACTGTAAAAGGAAGCTTTCTGTGACATTAAAAGTTGTGCAGTGGCTGCACTTGTGTGCCGTCTCTGGCCAGCACAGTTCTGTACTTCGCAGGTTCGTATCCATAACATTAGTTCACTTCCTGTACCTGTTTGTCTTGAGGAATTGCTTAATTTCAGTGTGTTGCTCTACATTGGCAGGACATTGTATCTCAATGCAATACGGGCAGTCCTTGATTTGTGACCATTACAGAACCTGCCCATCACAGTCCTAAATCATGAGGATTGTAAAACGGGTCAACCATTTGACTGACTCAATGTTACGACCCTGTTTTTGTGGCGGTTGTTAAGTGGCCGCCATGATTGTTAAGATGAACGAATGGTTCACTGTGGGACAATTTTGCCAGAAACCAGAAATGCTGGTTTCCAGGAAAAAAAAAAACCTTCATAAAATATAATCACGTGACTACAGGATGCAGCCAAAGACTCTAAATGGGGGACTGATCCCAAGTGCCCTGACGTGCCATGTGACTGCGAGGGGGCAGTTGTCAGAGCTTCAGAACCACGTTGTAAGGGCCCCCAGTGGAGATAGAGTGTAACTTCAAATACAGGTAGTCCTCGGCTTACAACAGTTCATTTCGCGACCATTCAACGTTAAAACTACACTGACAAAAGGGGCGTGATGATGACCATTGCAGCATCTCCATGATCACATCACCAAAATTCAGATGCCGGGCAACTGACTCCCATGTATGACGGTTGCAGTGTCCCTGGATGTGAGGGCGATCTGGCTGCGACATCTGTCACCCCTGGCTAGGCAGGTGTCCCCTTCCTCCCTCACCACTCCATGGGCATCCCTCCCGAAGGTGCGCGCTTGGTGGAAGAGGACGGCCATCCCAGATAGAAGGAGTGTACCGATCTTCGGTCGAGGGTTGCGGTGTCCCAGGGCCCCAGGATCTCCTCTTGCAGTCTCTTGACCTGCGAGGTTGATGGAGAATGCAGATTCACTTAACAATTGTCTTACTGTTAACAAATGCTCACTTAAGGACTGTGAAGAGAAAAGTCGTAAAATGGGTCACACCTATTTAACAAGTGTTCCACTTGGCAACGGAAATTTTGGGCTCAGTTGTGGCCATGATGCAAGGACTGCCTGGAGTTGTGAAGGGATCAGTCAGTAGTTGCCGAGGCCACCTCGACATCGCTCGTGTCGGGGGCGCCTATGGTGGCCTGGGTGGGGCTGGCGGACTCCCCTGTCTCCAGCAGGGGAAGGCGAGACCAGGGAGCACGCCAGACCCTTGTCCTCCAGAGGAGCCTTCTTGTCCCTCTCAGGCCACATGGAGGATCCTGGATGGCAGCGCAGGCAGTCCAGAGTCCTAGGCAGTAGAGGGCAAGCGCCTAGGCTGGCCCTCAAGCTCCCAGGGCAACGGGACCCCACAGTTCCGAAGCCCGCTTGGTTGGATGCCTCCTGCAGCTGCAGCGCTCTGCCAGTGAAAACGGAGCTTGGGAAGGCGGTGTGCGGCCCTTCCGAGCACCGCTTTTGCTAGCGGAGGGACCATGGGCCGGTCCTTTGATGTTTCCAAGGCAGCCCTGCGGGCCAGATCTAAGCAACCTGCGGGCCACATCTGGCCCTGGGCCTTGAGTTTGACACCGCTTCCTGCTGTAGCAGTGCAGGATTTTTGATCCGAAAGACAATCTACTACCCTTCTCACTCCCCCCACCCCCACTCCTCTCAATGACTCTGTATATATATTCCTTTCCAACGTTAAATTCCTGCCCAGCATCTCTCAGTAAGAAACCAAGCCCTGTGCTGCTTGGCAGTCCTCTGTCCTCCCCCTTGGAAGTCCTGTACACCAAAGAGGAGGGTTAGTCGCTGGGAAAGGCCAGCCCTCTTTCTGTTCCTTCCATCAGGTGCCTGTTGCCCATATTTTGCAGGTGGACGGACGAATGTCTGTGGCCCCAGGGAGTGCTAGTGAAACACAGCAAAACGCCTACAAAGCAGTGGGCCACTCCATGTGGCGGTGCCTTCTTCGATGTCTCTCACTTCCGCTTTCACGCAGCTGCTTTCCTTGTATGACGCGTTGACCGTGGTGGCTGCCCTCTTGCCCTGCCCTTCCTCCACAGTGGTCTGGTTGCAGGAGTGCCGGTGGTTTGTTTGCTAAGGGACCTTAAAAGCACCCTACAATCCCTGGAACCGTGATGGCGAACTATGGCACGTGTGCCAGAGGTGGCTCACACGGAGTCTCCTTGTGGGCACGGCATGCCATCGCCAGCTGCTCTTCTGGTTTCTGGGTGCCGGAAAACAGCCAAAAACAGGGTCGGCCATTTTCAGGCCTGCAAAGGGCCCCAAAAGCAGTCTGAAAAGGGCCTAAAAACAACCAGAAATGGCCAAAAACAGGCATGCGCTGCAGCAGCCAGTTGAGTTTTTAGGTTTTTATGCCCAGCATGCACATACATGCACGCTCCAGTTTGGTCACTTGGTGCCAAAAGGTTCTGGCCATCACTGCCCTAGGATTTCCTGGTGGTCTCCCAACCAGGAATTAACCTGCTCCAGTTTGCTTAGCTTGTAGCCCAAAGGATTCTGGGTGTTGCAGAGGTAGCTAGCCTATAAGCTCCAAGCCCTGTGTGAACAGAAGATGACGTTCTTTTCATTGGCTCTCCAGCCAGGAAAACTGTTAACTGGGAATTTTCTACAGCCTCTATTCCTTCTTTATTATTTATTTTAGGTATTTTTCAATTTGGGGCCTGAACATTAATTTAAAAGCATGCCAAGGCATTCGTCATTTGCCTAAAAGAAGAGGAATGGGAACTTAATTCTGCCATCACCAGAAAGGCTGGGCAATAACTTCTAATTGAAAGAGACCCAGAGCACAGGCCAGTGGTGCTGCTGTTAACAACAGAGAGTTCTTAAGAATGGGGAATTCCAGGATCACTGTGTGTGAAAGTGAAGGCTGCCCTGCATCTCCCTGCTGTGTTGGCAAAAGGCTGGTTTATCAGTAAAGTTTTTTTTTCTGGATTGTTTGCCCATTACTCTTGCAGCTGATCTGAAACCACAG
>SOZL01000233.1:0-15660 GCA_009733165.1 Naja naja | reverse complement strand
ATCATGTGACCACACAGACACTGCAATGATTGTAAGTGCAGAGAAGGTCATAAGTCACTTTTCCCATCACCATCATAACTTCAAAAGTTCATTAAACGAATGCTCATAAGTCAAGGACTACCTGTTTAGCATGGTAGATTCCTGTCTTGACAATTATTTTTCTAAAGGAAAGAAAAACACAGCTTCAATGCCAGAAAGGGTGCAAAAGAAAAGATTCGGTCTGCTTTTTATTGTTCCAGAGTGCAGAGTGTTGAATAATGATTTGAATTGGAAAAATAAAGAATTTGATTATATGTTAGAAAAAATTCTAAGAGCTGGTTGACAATGGGACCAATTATGCAGGTGAAAGAGGCTGAGGGTGGAGGACTCTGTTTCACTAGATGTGAAGTGGAGGTGTTTTAATGAATTCCTGCACTGAACAAAAATGGGAATGTATTGTCAAAAAGTTCTTTCTATATCTACGATTCCATTATTACCCAAATTCCATTTACTTTCCTTTACTGAGTGGAGTGACAATCCTGTCAGGTTTTTATTGATAACTGTAACAATATGTTCCTTGGCTTCCTTGCTGATCTCTGCTTTCATCCCCTGACTTAAATCATGATCCTTTGTACTTTATTCTTCCAATACAATGGTTTGGTTGGATGATTGGTCTCATTTCCTCCACCCCTCTTTTGACTTGCTTAAGATACTGTGCAATTTTTTTTACTAAAGAAAAGAAATCGCTTTTAAAGAAGAAAATGCACCATGCCAACATTTTCTTATGCTTTTTTAACTTTTAAAAATGTCTTCCAATTTTTGTGACTAAAACACACACATACATTCTGCTTGTTTTATAAAATTCACTTCATTATAGGCTTTTTAAAAATAACCATCAAAAAAATCTTAAAGTATCACAGAATGTGACTATCCTGAAACATATGGACTGGACAAAAGTAAAAATTTGTCTCTTCTGAACCCCAAAACTTATCTCTTCTGAACTCAGAGCAGTAACTCTATTGAATTCTACTGTATAGTGCAATAATAATGCAATATCAGGGGGTTTCAATTCAATGGATAGAATGTAGGATGTGTGTTTGTGTTTTATTTTCATAGTCATAATGTACACTGAAGATGGTATTTAATTTCGATGTACTAGGTGCAATAATAAAGTAAACTGAACTAAACAATAGTCTCTGTGATGACCCAGGATGGGATACAAAACAAACACAGTCACAGAAAACAGGTGAAGCCCTTTTATTCCTTCACTTGCTTCCAAGCTCTGAATATTCTTGATGGAAGACAAAACTCTCACACAAACAGTTAAAGAAGAAGGAAAAAGCAACACAAACCAGGCAAGATAAGGGCTGGAGGACGTCCACAGATAACACACACTGGGAAGGATACCAAACTCAGAGAGGAACCATAAACTATAGATATTTTCATGCTTTTTATTCCAGCGCTCACCCATACGCATGTCCGACCTCTTATTCAGTTGTCACAGCTACAGCCCATGAAGAGGATCAAGGCCCCCTCCTCCTGAGTAGACCACATCTCCCTTATCCTCTCCTTCTTGCATGCCCTAGGATGGAGAGGGGATGGGCCTGGGTCCTTCTCTGACTGCTCAGCTGGCCTCAGCCCTTCCCCTGCCACAACCTCCAGAGCCACACTTCCACTCCTGTCCGCTCCTCCTCTCCCTCAGAGTCAGTCTCCACCAGGGGCATGACAGTCTCAATGGAAAGTGTTGTGTTTGCATAGAGAGGCAGACACGGAGTGCTTCAGCTCTTAAGTTTTATTGTGACTTCAGCTCAGAACGGACCCAATTTGGCTTAGCTGAGGCAGCTATATATAGCCGGCTGCCTTAGCTGACAGCCAATCAGAGTGCAGGGTTTTCCCGCACTTTTAAACCAATGAATTCAAACACTTTACAAGAACAACCAATCAATTCAAACTCTGCATACATAACACCCCTCCCCACTAGGTTTGGTCCATACTCAAACCCCATCTATCTAATGTATTCTTTTAAATAGGTGGGGCTCTTACGCACGTTGAGACCTGTGGTTCAGGTGTTTTAGGGTTCTCACATTGTGAGGGAGGAAATGTCTGTTAACATCTCCTTACTTGGACTTCTAGTAATGGTAGAACCTGTTTGGTTACTACAACCTGGTCTCTCCTCCCAATCCATCTCCAACCCAATGTCAGCACCACAGTCTGGTAGTGATGTGCAATCTTCCATTTGTAAAAATGGTTGTTGGCACTGTGACAGATTTTGGGATGGTTCCTGTCGTGTTAGCTGTCATGTTAGCTCGTTACACATGAGGTTGATTCTTGCTTGCTGATTACCCTCATAATCCTCCCTTCCCCTTAGAAGAGGCAGGTATGGGAACCAGAGAGGAGCAATGGCGACGCTCCTGAGGTAGTCTGCATCTTAATTGATCAATGTGCCTGCTCCAGAGGACACCATCCTCTGTTTGAACCCTGTAAGACCTGGGGCCTTTAAGTTGGGTTATCTCTGCAGGAATCCATAATGGTTCACCAATAAGGTTTTGCATAAACAGAATCACCCACAGTGAATGTGTGAATTTTGCTAGTGGAATCTAGTGGAGCGCGTAAGTGGGATGAAGGCGGTCAAGGGGAGATCTGAGTTTCCTACCCATCAACAATTCGGCTGGGGTTAAGTTAGTTGAGGGGTTGGGAGTGATATGCTGGACACTGAGTAGTTTTTCAACTTTCAGTGATGTCCCCTGACCCAATTGCTGGAGTTCTCTTTGGTAAATCGCACCATGCTCAGCCCGCCGTTAGCAAGGATGCCCAGGGGCTGTAAGGGCATGTCTGATACCCTGCTGTGCTAAATATGATTCAAAAAGGTTGGATGTAAATTGAGGACCATTGTCAGAAACAAGCACATCAGGTAACCCATGAGTTACAAAAGTTTCTTAAACTGCTTGATGACAGCATCAGTTGTGGTGATGCCATAGGGATAACCTCTAGCCATTTGGAGTATGCATCTACTATAATAAGGAAAGTGTGCCCTCTGGTAGGGCCAGCAAAATCAATGTGAATCTTGGACCATGGGCCCCTGGGACATTCCCATTCCTGTTTGGGGTGAGAGGTGGAGCAGGCCTGACTTCCTGACAGTTGGGACAGGATGCAACCCAGTTTTCAACCATTTTGTCAATACCTGGCCACCATACATAACTCCTGGCAAATCCCTTCATTCTGACAATTCCCGGATGACCCTCATGTAACATTTCCAAAACCTCTTTCTGTAGTTTTGCAGGAATAACCACCCTGTTACCCCACAAAATACATCCTCTTAATACAGATAACTCAGTTTGTCTGGACTTAAAAGGTTGGGAACCTTGAGGTAGATCATGAATAGGCCAACCCTTCCAGATCAGGCCAAGCCATTACCTTCACGTCTGCTGCTCCCGCGAGTGCCTTTGCCATCTTGAAAACCGCCGGACCGCAGTACGTAAGAAAGACCGCTCTCTTCCGCTGCTCGAAATGGTGGCCAGATCGCTTCCTCCAGATACATTTGAAATGATCTGCATACGACTCCCAGTCTTCTGCCATCGGATCGAACAGGGCTGGGGGGGTGTTCAGCGCAGCCATCTCCCGCTTCTTCTGTTCCGCAGCCTTCTCTTCAGGGGAATCCCACCTTCGTCGCCAGTGTTATGTTTGCATAGAGAGGCAGACACAGAGTGCTTCAGCTCTTAAGTTTTATTGTGACTTCAGCTCAGAACGGACCCAATTTGGCTTAGCTGAGGCAGCTATATATAGTCGCTGCCTCGGCTGACAGCCAATCAGAGTGCAGGGTTTTCCGCACTTTTAAACCAATGAATTCAAACACTTTACAAGAACAACCAATCAATTCAAACACTGCATACATAACAGAAAGGCTTATTTTAATATATAGAAAGACTGCAAGCACAGTTACTGTATACCTTATATAACTAAGGGTCATAAATGGAGCTCGGCTTGATAATAAAATTTGAAGTGGTGTAGAGTTTCCTGCCTCCAAGGTTCCTTCCTGTTATTCTATTCTATGACAAAGGCTTATGTAATCCAATTGTTATGATCAATCAGAACCATTCAGGAAGCCCAGAAGCAATGAAGGTGACAGTCCCCATGCACGATACCTCCCAATTGCTGGTATTTAAAATACATAGCCTATGATTCAGGAGGTAATAAACAGCCACCAAAACTAGTAACTGTTGAACCACCAATTCTTTTAGAAACTATCTTGCATTGTAAAACCAAGAGAAAATTGTACTGTCCATTTATGATTTATTGCTAACCTAATCCTTATCATCCATCTAAGCTAACAAAGCCCACAGGGAGGTACCCTTTTCTGCACGTTTCCTAATTTTCCCATTTAAAAAGGTGCTTTAACAGCGATACAACACATACAAATATAGATGCCATGTCCTTTTGAACTGCATTAGCTCTCAGAGTGAGTGAGTAACTGGATCTCACCTGTAGCACATCAGCGTGTAAATCTGAATACTGAGGTGCAATTCCATCCAAAGCATCCCACTATTTCACACATAGGACAGCCACTGCTGAAATATACAGGTAGTCCTTGACCTGTGACCAGGGGTGGGCTTCAAAAATTTTAGCAAAGGGTTCTCTGCCCAGTTGCTGGGTGGGTGTGGCCATGGTGGGCGTGGCCTAGTCAGCCTCCTGCACCATGGAAGGGGGTTGTTTTTGCCCTCCCCAGGTTCCGGAGGCTTTCCTTGAGCTTCCAGGAGGGCGAAAACAGCCTCCCAGGCTCAAGGCTCTCTGGAAGATGGAAACGGGCCCATTTATGGCCTTCCTGAACTTCCGGGAGGCCTGTTTTTCACCCTCCCCAAGCCTCCGTGCGTGCCCTGCACTTACCTGTATCCAAAACGGGCTGTGGGTACTCCTGGGAGGGGGGGCAGGATGGGTGGGCCAGCTAGGAGTGGGATGTGGGGATTCTCGAACTGCACAGAATCTTAGCTAGGGGCTCTCCTGAACCTCTGCGAACCCCCAGCAGCCCACCCCTGCCTACAACCACAATTGTAGTTAAGTGAGATATTTGTTAATTGAATTTTGCCCCATTTTATGACCTTTCATGCCACAGTTGTTAAATGAAACATTGTAGTTGATAAGTTAGTAGCCCAGTTGTCAAGTGAATTTGACTTTACTTGTTAGAAGGTCATGATTCTGGGACACAGTGACGGTCATAAACATTATGTCAACCCTGAAACTGACCTGATTGAAGCCATCTTGATGGCTTCAGTGTTGCCACACTGGAGCTGAGGGATAGGGAGAGGGGATTTTAGATAGCTGAGATCTTGTAGCCAAAACAAAATACTTTCTCTTGGGAACCAAGGGCATTAACACACCTGGTCAGAGGAAGGCGGAGTGATGTCACCCGGCAACCAGACAGCACCATGATTGGACCATGTGACTGATTGTTTTGAGAAAGTGACAAACTTTTATTTTTAATTAGGTGAAAACTGTGGGAACCTTCATGTCAGGATTCCGCCAGTTACTCCAATTAAATCATGAGCCTCGAGCTGCACTCCCAAAACTCAAAGGATTTATTAGAAGTTAACATGCTGGCATTAGCCTGGGTGTAGCCAACTCTGAGATACATAATTCACTGTCACCCTTGATCCTGCTTTTCTCCCCACCCCTCTGGGTGTATCATCCAACGAAAAATGTCCATAGCCAAGAGTCATCAATCATGCTCTCCAATTAGATTTTTGCACGGGAGAAGCTTCAGTCATCTAATCAGTCTCTGAAGAAAATATGATTGGATTGTACTTTCGATTCCACACTGCTGCCTGCTCTTTGAAACTCCACCCCACTTCTTTCTATTGACAACTATAAAATGTGTATACAAAATGTTTTATGAGTTGACACTTTAGAGTCGGTTTTCACCAGGTCTGTGCCAATATGATATATCCAATAAAGCTATTCTTTGAGGAATCTGCCCACCTCGGAGTTTTGCTTGATATGGATCTATTACTTGGAACCCTGACACATGAACCAGTTGCCAAGCACCTGAATTTTGATCACATGATCATGGGGATGCTGCAAAGGTCATAACTTGGAAAAACGGTCCTAAGTCACATTTTTAGTGGGTTGTAACTTTGAACGGTCACTAAACGAACTGTTGTAGAGTCGGGGACTACCTGTATAGCAGCTGGTAATCCAGTTATTGCTGCCTATTAGATACTTGGCCATAACCACAATACAGGTGGTCCTCAATTTACAACCATTGGTTTAGTGATCGTTTTTCACACTTACGACCATTGCAAGATCCCCACGGTCATGGGATCAAAATTCAGACGCTTGGCTACTGGCTCATACTTATGATGGTTGCAGTGTCTCGGGGTCATGTGATCCCCTTTTGCCACCTTCTGTCCAGCAGAGTCAATAGGCAAGCCAGATTCATTTTACAACCATGTTATTAACTTAACAACTGCAGGGGTTCACTTAACATGGCAAGAAAGGTCATATAACAGGGCAGAACTCATTTCACCACTGTCTTGCTTAGCAACAGAAATGTTGGGCTCAATTGGGGTCGTAAGTCAAGGACTAGCTGTTGGGCTGTTGAATCAATGAAAGCAGCAAATTATCTTCTGTGAGAGAAGGTGACTTGTGAGTTTGCATCTGTAGATTTCTTATCGGGTTCTCACTTTGCTATGACATTCAGCGTGCACATGCAAAGGCGCACACATTCAGGCGGCAGAGAAACAGGGGGACTCCTCTAACAAATAACACCATTCAGGAACTCTGCAAATTCTTCTAGTGTGACACAATGCTTTTCACTGAGACCTGGTGCAAAAAATGACTTGGGAAGCATGATGTTCTTCACAACTTTCCCAACATTCACAAATCATGATCTCTGAGAAAATTCTCTCTTTTTGGGGGTGGCTTTTAGATCCCCCATCTAGTACAGCAACATTTTCCAGCCCGGTCCCCTCCAGATATGGACTACAATTGCTTGGTTCCCTAATCACCACAATTGTGGTCTTCAATTCACAGTGGTGGTATTCAAATTATTTTACTACCGCTTGGTGGGTATGGTGTGGCTTGGTGGCCATGGCAGGGGAAGGATACTGCAAAATCCCCATTTCCATCCCACTCCAGGGGGAAAGTTACTGCAAAATCCCATTCCCTCCCCACCCCACTAACCTGCTTTCCAGCTCCATTCTCCTGTGCAGGGCAACCAAAGAAGACCCAGCCGATCAGCTGGGACTCGGGAGGCAGAGAATAGATGGGGCGGGGACAGTCAGAGGTGATACTTGCCGGTTCTCCGAACTACTCAAAATTTCTGCTACCGGTTCTCCAGAACTGGTCAGAACCTGCTGAATACCACCTCTGCACCTTTTCCCCCAGTTGGCACTCATACTATGCACAGTGATGCCTTGTACTCAGCTGCTTTGAAACTCCTTGAATTTGGTACTCAATACATTTTGATGTGAAAATTTTGTCCTGGTACACATCATTTGTTCGGCGCCCAAGCTAGAACGTGTTGGTGACGGCTGTCTTGTGATTCATTGCATTATTCCTTATAAGAAAAATGTGTCTGGTATTCATCATTTTTGGTACATATTGCGCTTCCCAGAACAAATTATCTATGAGTACCAATATACCACAATCTGACTGGGACTATGGCTCCATTAGGCAAGGGTGCTGGACTTGTTTGCTGCTGCCCCATTAACTACTACTGCTGAATGGACACATTTGGACAGAGCGCTGCTCTGCCAAAGAGTTTTCCCAGCGTCTGGAGTCATGTATCTCAACCTTGGCAACTTTTAAGGTGTGTGGACTTCAACTCCCAGAATTCTGCAGCCAGAAGTCCATATATTTTCAAGCTGTTGAATTGAGAAATGCTGGTCTCTAGGATAAAATGACAAAATTTGCCAAAAGTTTCCTAGCAAGTTAAGAATACAGACAAGAGGCCCTTCACCACTCTATGAATACTTTTTTTTCCAAACAAGTTTTATTCAATTTTTAACAATTTAAATAAGTCTCTCTTCAGTAGACAGCATATTTCCGGGTCATCACTTTTACATGCAAATATAACAATAGTTTTATAGTATTTTTAACATTTAACTTCGTATTTTATCCCATTTTTACCTCCATTCCATTTTTTGCAAACAAAGAGCCAAACAAATTAGTCCTAGTCTCAGATCTTAATCTCAATCTATATAACCCCATTTCATTTCAAATTATTATAAATAGTTCTTAAGCATTTATATTTCTTTGAAAAATAACAATATGTTTGCTCATCATATAAAGAATAAAGTTTATCCATATCTATCCTTAAACTATCTTCACATTATTAATGCTCTTTTATCATTTACATATTTCTTTTATCCGTCAGATTTGCCCTTTCATCACGTATTCTTTCCATAATTCTAAATCAATACAAGCTTTAACACAAAAAGAATTTAAAAAAAACCACTCTCGAATACTTTTGTACCCACTGGTACAGATCACTGAGAATTTTGTTTAGTGCATTGTGAAAACCTTACCAAAAGCCAGCCGTATTGTCATTAATTGAATGCAAAGAAGGAGAGATTGCCAAAGTTTGTCAAATACAGCAAACAAAAATAAAGCTGAACATAAAAGTGTGAAAAGCAGTGCTCAGATATGTAGGTTTATCTGCTTCTATGAGAGTTGGAACTCTGCCTTCAGAAATCAAACATAGATGCCAACTATAAAGGTACCAGTCTGGGATTCAGCTGTCATGATGGCTTTCTCTAAAATCGTCTTCATCAACCTTTCATCACAAGTGGCACACAATTCTGTCTCTCCGTCAATTTCAAGATGAGCTGCTGACATCCAGGGGAGGCAGCCAGGGCTGAGCAAATGTTGGACTATGACTCTCCAAATTTTCCAGGAATGTCTTCAGAATTGAGAATCAAAGCCAATATATGGCATTGTCTAATACTGCCGTCCTTGTCACTGTATAGATTGCAATTTGCTATAAAACCATCTAGGAAAATACACTCCTAAGAATGCCATCTTCCATGGCACATGTATGTCCTCAATCCATGGCCTCTTATAGAGTTCCTGGTTCTAATAGCCACCAAGTTTTTGGATATCTTGCCTAGAAAATCAATTGTAGCAGTTGGATTATAGCACTCTGAGTAACTTTGGAGGAACAAAAGGCCTCTGGCTTCAAGGCAATTTTATGTTGTTGTGCAGAACTGGGTCATGATACCACCCATTGCTCATCCTATACTAAGACTGATTTTGTACAGCCTAGCTAAGTCAGGGAAACTATTTTGACCAGATGTAGTTTGGAATTTTGAGAGCATGTGATGTACATTCCAAAAATGGAGGCATACTCACTATGATGGGCAGGTACACCAAACAGTAATTTATCAGGAAGACAACTCTTCCTTTAGGGTGCTCTGTATCATCTCAGCAAGTTCCAATTTTGGATATTAATAGCAATAGCATTTATTTATTTATTTATTTATTTATTATTTGCACTTGTATGCCGCCCCATCTCCGAAGACTCGGAGCGGCTCACAGTTAAAATATGACACAATAAATACTTTAAAAACTATTAAATTTAAATTACAAGTCCAAATATAATAAACTAAAACCATTAAAACTATCCCAACCCGGGGGGGGGGGTCACAGCCCGGGTTGATCAAACAACCAAGTTTTTAGCTCATGGCGAAAGGTGCGGAGGTCAGGGGCCAGGCGGAGCTCCAAAGGCAGTTGGTTCCAGAGGTCAGGGGCTGCAACAGAAAGGGCTCGTCGTCGGGGAGTTACCAATCGGCACTGACCCGCCGATGGAATCCCGAGGAGTCCTTGCCTATGAGCTCGCACAGGGCGGCCGGCATTCGATATTGGAAGAAGACGCTCCCTTAAATATTGAGGACCCATGTCATGAAGGACTTTATATGTTAACACTAAAACCTTGAACCTCACCCGGAGCGCAACCGGCAACCAATTTAGGCTTATATACCACCCTACAGTCCTTACAGCACTGTCTAGGTGGTTTACAATGTAAGCATTATTTGTATATTGCCCCAACCACCCTTATTTTCAAGGTCCTCATTTTACCGACCTCAGAAGGGATGGAAGGCTGAGTCAACCCTAAGCCGGTCAGGATCGAACTCCAGGCTGTAGGCAAAGTTTGCCTGCAATACTGCATTGTAACTGCACATCAGGGCTCATCAATAAAAAAAAATTAAAAGAATTGTTTAAAAGCCAGGTATGAACAGGAGCATCTCTGAGGATGGAGTCAAAAAAGTCAATATGGCAGCTACAAAAATACACTTGTTGAAGCCTCACTCCTTTTTTTACCTGTATGCACCATGCACCATGCACATTCAAACATGCCACGGAGCTGAATGATTGGAAAGGCAATTTATCTGTCCTGTCAGGTCTAGCAGGAAGGGCATGTTGCAGGTCCTGCATTTTCTGCTGCAGGACCCAACTGTTGGAACATCACTTACTTTGGCAATGTCATGTGGTGGAAGTCACTGGGGAAAGCAATTATGTTTGGAAGAGTTAGCAGTGAAAAGAAACCAAAGAACACGGTGGCTGGACACCATGAAAGCTGACACCTGCCAGAGAGAACTCAAAGAAGTAATGCAAGATTGAAGACATGGCTTTTTCGATCGGCCACCCTGGACTGAAGGGGTTTTTAACTGTTTTTAGATTTGTTGGCTGGTTTTAATGTTTTAATGTGTAATTGGGGTTTCTTGTTTAATTGCTTTTTAAATTTTGTATTTCTGTTTTATTTTTGTGAGCCGCTCTGAGTCCTTTGGGAGATAGGGCAGCATAGAAATCCCATTATTAAATTAAATTAAATTAAGATTGGAAGATGCCAAGAATCCTGGCCCTGGCCCATAGAATCGCCAAGAGTCAGACACGACTGAATGAATATCATCATCATCATCATCATCATCTAGATTGACCTTGATGACCTTCAAGTAGAGCTTGAAGACCTGGCTTTGCCATCTGCCCTGAGGATCTGGTAACGTGGGGCATGGAGTCTAAAAGGTGTTGGTATTGCTAGGGAAATTGAGAGTGCTCTCCCACAACTGATGCTTTTTAATTTTTTTATGTTTTTAATTGCTTTTTTTACTGTTTTGAATACTTTTTGTTGTGATGTTTTTGATTATTTTGTTGTGCAGGTAGTCCTTGCTTAGTGACTGACACATTTAGTAACCGTTAGTAGTTACAACAGTAATAGAAAAGTAACTTATGACTTTCATGTGCCTGTAAACCAAAGGAAAGATGAAAGGAAAACCATAAGCACAGTTGCTGTTTCGTTTAGCAACCGTTTCACTTAATGACCAAGTTGCTGGTCCCAATTGTTATTGCTAAATGAGGACTACCTGTATTGTCTTTTGTTTAATTTTGTGCAGATTTCAGAGCCACATATATGAAACAGGCAGCTATATGAATTTACCAAATAATTAGAGTGTGTGTGACTTCTTTCTCCATGCCTTCTGTGGACTCTCCTGCTGCTTACCAAGAGTGGTGTTGAGGATGGGTTAAAATCTGAGTCTCAACAAGGATTATTCTGCCCACCTCGTGCTGGGCTAACATTTGTTAGGCAGTTTAGCCGCTTAGCCTTACAGAGAGGCATCTGCCCATTATGGTTGTAAGTCATAATGGTTGTAAAATGGTCAAATGAATTTTACAATATTTTTTTGTGACAATTGTTAAAGGAATGCAGAAGTCATAAGTGGGAACCCACTCTTCAGTATGGGCATGGGAACTGAAAGTGCCAGTTTTTAGCAAAACGCAGTCACATAACCGTGGTGTTAGGGTCCCAAGTAATAAATCAATAGCAAGCAAGACTCTGAGGCAGCTAGATTCCTCAAAGAATACTTTTATTGGAATTATCATATTGGTACATATCTGGTGAAAACTGACTCTGAAGTCTCCCATGGTTTTCACCTAATTAAAAATAAAAGAATCAGAATTGGAAAAGCGAAAAGATTCCAGTAGAGGGAAAGGTGATTGAGAAAATATTAGAATGTGCAGAGATGAATAGATTAACACTGACAATTAAGGAAAAGGATGAAACTGAATACTATATGGTATGGGATTTATTTTATCAATGGTTGGATAATAAGTTAAAATTGAGAAGATGAATATATAGAGAAATAAGGTTATAAAGATAAGAGATATAAGAGATAATGGCATATTTTTAAAATGTGATTATTGTTATAACTGGTAAGAAAAGTATTAACTATAATTGTTAGCACAAGATATATGTACCCAGTCAACACACTGTTTAAATGAAAGATGAGTTTATTGTAAATATAAAATAAAAAATATATATTAAAAAATAAATAAAAGTTTTTCTACTTTCTCAAAACAGTCACTCACATGGTCCAATCATGGTGCGGATTGGCAACCGAGTGGCATCACTCTGCTTTCCTTCAATCGGGTGTGAGAATGTCCTTGGATCCCCAAAGAAAATGTGTTGTTTTGATTACAGATTCCCTTCTATCTCAATTCCCCTCTCACTATCCCTCAGCTCCAATGGCAACATTGAAGCTGTCAAAATGGCTTCAGTCAGGTCAGCTTCAGGGTTTTGTTTTTTTTAATTACATTTATATGCCGCCCTTCTCCAAAGACTCAGGGCGGCTTACAATTTTTGGGATACAATCCAATGCGCTCAGCAATAGCCTTCATTCCATTGTATATGCCTGCTTATTACCAAGCAGCATTTTTACAAAGTTAGCTTATTGCCCCCAACAATCTTGGGTCCTCAATTTACCTACCCCGAGAGGATAGAAGGCTGAGTCAACCTTGAGCCTGATGGGATTCGAGCCTGCACTAATTGCAGGCAGCTGGAACTTAAGTGCTAGGCGTTTAACAGCCTGCACCACCAAGGCTTGGTTGACACGTGGGATGCTGCAAACTGCCATAAATCTGACTGTTGCCAAGCACCCAAAGTACACTCATATAACTGCAGAGGATGGGGATGAATTTCAGCACTCTGGATCAGGGTCACAAGTCCCCTTTTTCAGGACAGGTTGCAACTTGGGACAGTTGCTAAGCAATTGGTCATATGTTAAAGAACTACATAGAATTATTTATTGGCCAAGTGTGATTGGACACACAAGGAATTTGTCTTGGTGCAAATACTCTCAGTATACATAAAAACAAGATACATTCATCAAGAGTCAAAAACACTTAATGATAATCATAGGGTACAATAAGCAATCAAATCATACTGGAAACAGTCAATATAAATCGTAAGGATACAAGCGACAAAGTTACAGTCCTACAGTCACAAGTGGGAGGGGATGAGTGATAAGGAGTGATGTGAAGATTAACAGTAATAGTAGTGCAGACTTTGTAATAGTTGAACAGTGTTGAGGGAATTATTTGTTTAGCAGAGTGATGGCGTTTGGGAAAAAACTGTTCTTGTGTCTAGTTGTTCTGGTATGCAGTGCTCTATTGCGTCGTTTTGAGGGTAGGAATTGAAACACTTTATGTCCAGGATGTGAGGGGTCTGTAAATATTTTCACGGCCCTCTTTTTGACTTGTGCAGTATACAGGTCCTCAATGGAAGGCAGGTTGGTAGCAATTGTTTTTTCTGCAGTCCTAATTATCCTCTGAAGTCTGTGTCTGTCCTGATGGGTTGCAAAACCAAACCAGACAGTTATAGAGGTGCAGATGACAGACTCAATAATTCTTCTGTAGAACTGTATCAGCAGCTCCTTGGGCAGTTTGAGCTTTCTGAGTTGGCGCAGAAGGAACATTCTTTGTTGTGATTTTTTGATGACGTTTTTGATGTTAGGTGTCCATTTTAGGTCATGTGATATAGTAGAATCTAGAAATTTGAAGGTCTCTACTGTTGATACTGTATTGTCTAGTATTGTAAGAGGTGGTAGTATGGGAGGGTTTCTTCTAAAGTCTACCACCATTTCTACGGTTTTGAGTATGTTCAGTTCCAGATTGTTCTGGTTACACCACGAGGCAAGTTGTATAACCTCCTGTCTGTATGTCATGTGATCCCCTTCTTCAAGTTTCTGATAAGCCATGTCGATGGGGAAGCCAGATTCACTTAACAACCGTGTTGCTAACTTAACAGCTGCACGGATTCACTTAATAGCTGTTGCAAAATGGGGCAACACTCACTTAACAACTGTCCTGGAAATTCTGGGCTCATCTGTGGTTGTAAATCGAGGACTACTTGTATATGTGATCCTAGGCAATCCCCGTGACTGATCATTGTAACTATTTATTTATATTATTTATTTATTTGATTTGTCAATCCCTTACAAGATAATAGGTATAAGTATAAACATGAGTAAGAATACAGGAAATAGGTACAAATAAATGGGGACAATAGGACAGGGACGGGAGGCACAATGGTGCACTCATGCACTTAACTAACCGGGTTTCACTTCTTGTCCAAATTGAAGCTTAAAGTCAGCCTTCGCCTAGGTGGTAGTAACTTACCTCAGCGAGGGAAAAATGAAGGGCAGACCAAGAACATTATCGAGAGAGGATCCCTCAGCAACAGAAGCAGGATTGGAAGAGCTCCAAATGACGTTATGTGTTAATGGGGAAAAATAGCTCGCACAGTAGAATTCGCAGTTGCATTCTGCTGCCGAATGCCTCAGCTCCGACAAGGTTTTTTTTTTCTTCACCCTTTTCCTGGATGTGATTTACACTTTCCACCCTCCTTCCCCTTAAGTATAATACGTATTAAAAAATAACGCCTAGTAAATTTAATCAATGTTTGCAGTTGGAAAGGAAAACAACTATTGAAGCAATTCATGCTTTCCTTGCCATTCACAAGCTTCATGGCTTAATGTCACACACACACACACACGAAACACACAGCGTCATGAATTCCTCCCTGGGAATCCTGTATATAACAATGCCAGGAAGTGAAAATTGTTCCCCTTTTACAACTAGATGATTGAGATGGAGCTGGGAGGATCTTTTGGTGACTGAGGGCTACGCTTTGTATTTTGGGAGGTGTGGGGAGGGGCCAAGACAGTGAAGTAGAGGGACCACCATACATATGTAGATAAGGCTTGGTTGGGATCACTCCTTTGCTTTTTAAAATTGAGATACAGTTTTAAGCCTATTTTATGTCTTCTGCATTGGAGGGATTCTCAGGAGCCTGGAAGAAAAATGAAGCAGAATACTGACATGAAGCAATCAGAGAGAGAGAAATGAAAACTGTTGGCAGGGTATCTCATGAATCGCAATTCAGCCTAAGTGGCCAGAAATCAGGAAAGAAGCATTTCGAAATATCCCAAGAGACCCTGTGTAATTAACTCTTGGAAATTCTTCTAAGTTTCCAAGATTCTAACTGAAATCTGGGTAGCTCTTACCTACCCCTGAGGTTTCCTTCAGTTAATTAACTCTTTTCTTAGCAGATGATCCTGTATCAATAGTTCAAGCTTGGAGGAAGTTCAACTTCATCCAGATGTAACAATGCTTTCTATGTTCTTTCTTTTAAAATAAATAAATAAATAAATATCTATTGCAGTGTCTGTCCTGTGGCCCCATGATCCTCATGGAATTGTGTTGCTTGTTGTTATCTATTTGTGTCATTAAAGTTTTAAATCGCTGTTAACCACCCAGGGTCATGAAATGAGATGGAGAGTTATATCAACTTTGAGGAGAGGAGGGAGGGAGGGAGGGAGAGGGAGGAAGGAAGGAAGGAAGGAAAGGAAGGAAGGA
>SOZL01000232.1:0-11066 GCA_009733165.1 Naja naja | reverse complement strand
GTTGAGACTTTGGAAAAAGTACAAAGAAGAGCAACTAAGATGATTAAGGGCCTGGAGACAAAACATATGCAGAAGAACAGTTGCAGGAATTGAGTATAGCCTATCTAGCGAAAAGAAGGACTAGGGGAGACATGATAGCAGTATTACAGTATTTGAGAGGCTACCACAAAGAAGAGGGAGTCAAGTTATTTTCCAAAACTTCAGAAGGCAAGACAAGAAACTGGTTGAGCTTTCTCAAGAACACGGTTTGTGATCGTCACGAACGCAGCCTGGCTCTTGTTTTGAGAGCCCCGATCCTGCAAGGTTCGGGCTGAAGCTGCCCCTAGGGGCGGCGGAGAAAGGGAAATCTGCCAGCCAGAGTGAGGGGAGCCGATTCCCCTTGTCTGGTCTTTTCCTCCGAAGACGCCAAGAAGTGGTGGTCAGAAATGGCCACCAAGAGAAGGTCTCAACGGATTAAGATTGGTGAGGAAAGAGAGAAGTCACAGCAGAGGAACTGGGAGTATCGGATGGTAAGATCAAGGCACCCCGGATTAAGATAAAGATGAGTTTTTAAAAAGAGAAACAGAAGCGGCGAAGTTCCAAGTGATGGAAAAATAAGTAAAATATTTTTGACAGCTATAAGGGGCTTCAACCGGAAAGGAAGAAGCCAGCGAAGAATTTAAGTTTGGGGCTCGGAAAACTTTGAATATCAAAATAAAAGGAAAGGGTTAAGACTCCAGCAGAAAGTGCCACTTTGTGAGAAAATTGGAAGCTAAAGAAGTAAGAAACTATCTTGTTCCTTTGTGGATTGAGTTGTTACATTTAAAGAGACGCAAGACTTATAGAAAGTGAAAGTTTGAATACACAAAGACGGACTATCGGACTAATTGGTGATAATGATATAGACTCTGGACTGGGTTAGGATCATAGAAAATTTAAAGAAGAAGAAATAAGGAAAATTAAAATTTGGTGGTCATCCAAAGAATCAAAAATGGAGTTTAAAAGTATGAAAGAACTGTTACAGGAAGTGACTGAACTAACTTGGCATGTTGCAGAAAATATGGGCATTCAAATGCTGAACAAAGAAGAAGGAGCCTTGGAAAGGGTGGAGCCATACAGGAGAAAAGCCATCTTAAAAGACAATTAATACAAAGATTAATACAAATAAAAGGAAAGAAGGTATTAAAAATGGAACCCAGAAAGTATCTAAAAGGGGAACATTTACTTTAAATTAAGCATGTTAGAAAGGTTCAGAAGGAAAGGAACAGAAAGGTAAAAGAGAGAGAGGGATTTAAACTGGATAGAGAAGGGAGAAAGCAGGATAATAGGAGAAAGGAGAAGGGAGTCACACAAGTGAAAAGCCATTTTAAGAAAACAACCAACACAAAAGATTAACAAACAAAAGGAAAAGGAGGATGGTCAAAAAATGAAACTTAAGAAGGTAATGGGGAACATTTTATGAAATTAGGGGCGTTAGAAAGGTCCAGAGAGATATAGAAAGGTAAGAGAGAGAGAGGGATTTAAACTGGATTGAGAAGGAGATAGGATAAAAGAGAGAGAAGAACAAGAAACAAGAACAGAGATAGAGGAGAATGGAGATACATAATAAAGAAAGAAACTTGTTTGTATAGAGATAATGGCTATGTGATTTAAAAAGGGGGTTCTGCATGAAGAAATGGTAATAAGAATATATTGATTATAAAAGTATATAAAACAATAGGGTTATTGACAATTTTACTTAAAAAGGTCACATTTTTATTTCTTATTTACAAAAGAAAAGCTAAATGATGATTAGATGAATTGAATTAATTGAAATGATTTTAGAAAATGTCTAAAATGAGGTTTGTCAATAATCAAGATTAGTTATTTTTATTATTATCTTGGAACCATAAATAAATCTTAGGGGATATGTATTGCAGAACCCGATAGGAATAGGAGATATATACTGTGGGAGCTTTTTCTTCTCCTTTTCTTTTTCTATCTTCGCTTTAAAGGGATTATGATTATGATTATATTAACCACTGAGGTGCCACTTTCAAAGTAGTAAAAGGGGGCAAGTCTAGGTTTTTTTTTTCATTCTTTTTAGTGTTAAAATTTGTATGATTTAGAATTATGGAGAGAATATGTGATGAAAGGGCAAATCTGACGGACAAAAGAATTTTGTAAATGATAAAGAGTATCAACAATGTGAAGATAATTAAAGGATAGATATGGATGAACCTTATCTTTAATATGATGGGTAAATATATTGTTATTTGTAAGATTTATAAATGAAGTTTTTAAAATATATATATATATTTGCAATTAACTGAAATGAACTGGGGGCTATATAGATTGAGATTAAGATTTGAGATTAGATTAATTTCTTTGATCCTTTGTCTGCTAAAATGGAATAGAAGTGAAGTCAAATGTTTAAAATGAATATAGATTTACTGTCATATTTGCATGTAAAAGTGACTCCACCCGGAACATGCTGTCTACTGAAAAGAGCTGTTTTAAAAATTGTTAAAATTGAATAAAATTTGTTTAAAAAAGAAGGCAAAGACAAGAAACAATGGACTGAAACTGAACACGGAGAGAAGCAATCTGAATTAGGAGAAACTTCCAATGGTGGAAGACAATTAACCAGTGGAACAGCATGCCTTCAGAGGTTGTAGGTGCTTCATTGCTGATGATCTGCCACCTGTCTGTAATGGTATAGGGCTGGGGATTGGACTAAGACCTTTAAGGTGCCTTCCACTTCTATCCTGATTCTTATCCTGAAAGCCCAATTAGGGAAAGTTATAATGCTTTTGGATTGTTCAGATAATCTGGCGGTCATGGCTTGGATATTTCAATCCCTGTTTGGGTGAGTGGCTCTGAGATCTTGATACTGTTAATTAATACCTGGTTCTTTTTCCTGTTTAGATGCAGATCCATTGGGGGAGAGTGTCCAACTGCTGATTCTAACATCCATATTCAGCTTTCCTGAGTTGTATAATCTGGAATTGGAAATGGGACTGTCACAAGAAGGAAGGCCAAGATGCTTACAAAGCTGGCAAATTGTTACTAATTTCAAAATCTTTTTATATGTAAGATATAGTCTCTCAAAAGCATGCAGCAGAAAAAAAATAATTTGTCATAAAAGTTTTTTTAATTACCATCAATAAATTGGGTAACTTTTTGGTAGAAAAAAAAAATCAACATTCTGCCATCCACTTTATATCTAAAGGGTGGAATTCTCATGTTCCATAACATAATGTCCATAACATTAACTGAATCACATTACATGGATGAGCCATCGCCTCCTCTCCCGGATGCATTTGAAATCGAATGCATCAATCATAAGAGTACAGGGTACTCAGAAGTGGAGAGGCCTAGTGCAGGAAAAGACCACTACCTCCAGCCACCAAAGGCTCTCCCAACCAAGATATCCATGCTCCCTCCTCTTCTGATCCCTTGGGAACCCCACAGCTGCGCCTTCTCCTCCAGCCCATCACCCCACTCATTTACCCCTGAAAGATTCCCAGAACTTGATGTAGATCGAAATTATTTTCCATAGATCTGCAGCTTCACAGATTCCCTTCTTTGGAGAGAACGTGTAAGCACACGAGATCTATTGCCTAAGGTGTCACATGTACCCCTGCCTAATTTTAGAAATAGCAGTGCTATTGCTTGAGACACTTGAGCCTTAACAGTGTGCCAGGTCAGTGCAGCCACCACCAGGCACTGCACCTGGGAGCCCACACCACCTGTGCTTGCCTCCTGCACTGCCTTGGGTGCTGGAGCCCTTGTGCAGCTAGAGGGAGAAGTGCTACTGCAGAGCTGGATAGAGAAATAGAGAGCTCAATGCACTAGCTGCACTGCACCCCTCATTTTTTGGGGCACACTCAGGCAGAGATTTGGTGGGCTGGGAAGTGCCTGTGGGTCATGGGTTGCCCCGAGGGAGGGACCATCCTTGGAGTGGAGGCAGCCGGATCTCCACTGGAGTGTCACCAGAAAGCAAGGGTGTGCAGGCAGCACAGGAGGCCAGCTGGGGGGCCTCAGGGCTCCCACAATGACAGAGCCCACTGCAAGGGCTCAGGCGACCCTAGCAACAGCACTGCAGCTCCGACTGTTAGACATATGCAGAGGGCATACATGGCACCATACAGGCTGGGATGAAACTAAGACTGCTTGGACATGATAGATCTTTCCTTCTTGATCGATCTATGAGCCGTGGTGGTGCAGTAGTTAGAGTGCAGTTCTACAGGCTACTTCTGCTGACTGTCTGCAAATTGGCAAATCAAATCTCACCAGGCTCAAGGTTGACTCAGCCTTCCATCCTTCCGAGGACAGTAAAATGAGGACCCAGATTGTTGGGGGCAATAGGTTGACTCTTTACAGCCTGCTTAGAGCTAAAGCACTGTGAAGCAGTATATAAGTCTAAGTGCTATTGCTATTGCACTCTCCGCTGTCCTCTGTACAAAAAGCTTTTCCTAAGAGGATGGAAATGTGTGTAAGAACACAAAGTCTAAGGAAAACAGTTTTGCACCAACATCTTTAGCTCTGGAGATCTTCCAAAGTGAGTGATCGGTGATGGGTGGGGAGAAGCATGTGGAACGTGGTGTGCTACCAAAGCAGGCCCGGTGCCTGTAGAGACCAGGCAGGGAAGGATGGAGTGTGGGAATAGGCAGGGAGCATGTTGCAGCGTCTCAGCGGTTGGTCGTAAGGGCAAATGATTACTGTGATGCTGCAACATACACAACTTTGGGACCTGGTCTAAGTACTTTTGGCAGGGATGTCATAACTTTGAACTGTCACTAAGTGAACTGTCATAACTACAGGGCTACCTGTATATATTTCTGTAGCTATTATCAGGTAGATTAAAAAAAAGAAAGCTGTGAGAAATATAGTTTTTACTAAGACAATAAATACCTACTGATATTGCAGAAGCTTTTGCCATTGGCACTAATGAAGAAGAATGTCAATGCATCTTGGAAAGGCCGCATAGCCTCTTTCAACAGTATTATCCACTCAATTCTCCAATACATAGAAACCCTTAGCCTGAATTGCTTACTTGAAAGTAGTGCAGCCCCCTCCCTCCCCCCAAAAAGAAAAAATCCACTTTATTTATTTTATTTATTAAATTTATATCCCGCCTCACTTCCCCCAAAGTTGCAAATGTTCAGCATGAAGCAGCCAATTCCCGCTTCCAACACCAGGAAAGCCTTAGCAACTGGATGCAGAACAACGGCCTTACACAGGAGTTTGCAAAGGAAAAAAAGATCCCGACTTTTCAAGGCTCTATGAACAGAATACTGCCCTCCCAAGGATGCCCAGAGAATCCTCAATTGCAAAAGAAACATTTCAGCTATCTTTAGCATTTATTTTGCTGCTTCTTGGTAAAGGGCCAGGGTGGATCTACCTGTAAAGAGTTATTATCATGGATTGAAATCATCAAGCACTTCCTAAAGAAGATTGGCTTGACTTCGGTTTGGGACTCTTGAGGACAGACCGAAATCCACGACTGTGCGTGGTTTCGATCTGTGCTCACCGCCAGAGCACCCCGAGCCAGCTGGCTTTGGGACTAAGCCGCCCCATAGAGGTGGTGAAGAGGGGGGAGACCGCTAGCAGGGTCAAGGAGACCCGCATCTCTCCTCCCCAGCTGGCTTTTACTCCCTTTCCCGACGGCGGCTGCAGTGGTGGTCAGAAATGGCCACCTCAAAGAAGAACTCGACCGGACAAGATCGTGCAGGAGGAAGTTGGAAAGAGAAAGTTTGACTGACCGGGCTGAACAGAGAAATCACCCATTTAAGGTACCTGGAATTTGAGCAAGAAAGAATAATACTATCCCTAAAAAAGACTTTCTAAAGCAGTGAAAGGAAAGTGAAGGGAAAAGAATTGTTTTTTCTTCCTCTTTAAAACCTACAGTTCTAATAACCTTAAGCGTTAAGAAGAAGAGTGTAGGGATTCAATAACCAGTCATTTCAGTGTCCAAAGATGTCTGACTGCTTGGGCAGTGTTTATTCTTTTTATACCATTTTTACAAGCAAGGAAGAGTAGCATAGATACAGCATTTGGATTGGAGAATAGATCCCACATGGTGAAACCCACAACCACATTGGTGCAACCTCCCAACCAATCCATAAGACTAGTGGTGATGTTAGTAAATGAGATCACCTATATAGCTGGAAAATCAGGGACTTTCCAACCCAACAGATACAGGATGAATAGAGGATGAGCTCATGGGATTAAAAGACTCCACCAGGCTGCAGTGTGCTGCCAGCTTCTATTGTCATCCAGGGAAACTCAGTGGCTATCACAGAAGAGATTTGAATAAGAATTGATATTAATCCTCTTTGACATTAATAGGCTATTCTTAGCTGAAAATAAAGTTTCAAAGAGATAAAGATTCTTGAATCATCAAAAAGCCTTTTAAAAAGAGAGAAAGAAAGCAGAGGAGGAAAACAAAAGAAGGTGGAATCTGGAAAAACGGAGGATACCACCTGGAGCTAAAAAGTATTGAGAGTGAAAGACTTGAGAAGGATACATCTTAGCTGCAATCCTGTTACAAGATAACAAAGCCCCTCAAAAGAGAAAGTGAGAAAAGAAGCAAGAACAACTAGACTATTGTATGATTCCTGAATTTTGGCAGTGGATCCTAGTGAAATGGACTAAAATTAATTGGGGGTTGTTTAAAAAAATAAAAAAAACTTTTAAAACTGAAAATGATACTTAAAGAATATAAAGAAGAAGCACAAATGAAAGGAGAGACTTTTTGCCCCACATTTCAATTTATGGAAATGGAGATTCTGAAATATCAAAATCAACAAGAAACATTTGCTGAACAAGAAGGGCGGGATGAAGAAGCCATCTTTAATGACCAAGCAGTTTTAAGTGTGGTAAAAAAGAGGAAGGGGGAAAGGGAGTTAAAAGTTAAGATCTGAAGCAACAACCAAAAAAAATTGCAATTTGAAAAGTAATTATGTCAGAAAGAAGCAGAAGGGGGACCTCAGGGAGATTTGGACAGAAAAGGGAACAAGAAAGAGCGGGAAAAGAAGAGGGGATGGAAAAGAAAAGCTATAAAGGATTGGAACAAGATAGAAAGCGACAGAAAAAGCGTACATGGATTAAAGGGATTAATTTATTTAAGAGACACAAAGACAATAGTTAAAAGTTTAATTTAAAAGAGAATTCTGCAAGGGTACATGGGATAATATTGCTATATTATTAGAAAATGTGTTAGATGTAATGGAATATTTCTTCTTAGTAATTAAATGATGTATAGAGGATAAGAGAATAAGGTTTTAATGATTTAAAATCTAAAAATTTAAAAGAAACATGAAAGGATTTAAAGTTGCTTTTTAAATATAGTAATAGGTTAATATGAAATACGGATGCTCAAAATGAATGATTGATGTTATTTGTTAATAAGATGGATATTAATATTAAAGGTGGAGCTGAATTTGAAATAGAAAAATGTATTTTATATAGACGTATATCTTCTTTTTGTTTTGTTTCTCGTTAAAGAATTTAATGTGTATTTGTTAGGGAATGTACCAAGCAGAATTCAGTTGATAGCTATGTTAGAAAATGATTTGTGAAGGTGTACTTTAAGTGTTGAGTAATAATTGAATAGATAATAGTTAAAAGATATAAAGGTGTTATAATTCCAGCTTTAGCAATTACAGGCTAAAATATGTATAAGGAAAAAGAGTATGAAATTGTAAACAGGACAGATGAATGTTAAAATATTAAATGGAAAGATATGGAAAACTAGAAAAAGAAATGTAATTGAAATTAGAAAAGAATGGAATAATTAAAAATAAGATTGCAGAAAGTAGAGAAATGGAAAAGCTATGGAAAAAATCGTGAAAAAGGATATAAGATATGGATTAGAGTACATAAGATGAATATGTAATTGAATTTATGTCTGTATGGAGAAGTGACAACCGGAGCACACTGTTCTCAAAAAGATGTTTTATGTTTTTTATGTATTTGTTTGTCTATGTCTGTTTTCAAAAAATAAAATTTCATTTTAAAAAAGAAGAAGATTGGCTTCAATGGAAGTGGCCTATGTCAGGGGTACCCAACCCCTGGGCCATGGCCCACTACTGGACTGTAGCCTGTTTGGAACCAGGCCACACAAGTGACAGGCAAATGTGCTCGCCGCTCACACAGAACCATCCCCTCTTCTTCTCCGCCTGCCCCAAACAAGCACAGCAACTGCTTCTGGGAAGGGGAGAGAGACAGAAAGAGACAAAGACCACCTGGGTGTTTTTCTTTACTATGTACATTTACTAGTACATATGACTAGATTCCCCGCCCCCCAATTACTTGTATAAGGACTATTTTCTATACTATTCATGTTGTCTTGTTTTTTGTTATGGATTGCACCAAAAGAGGCTAAACCAATTTTGTTGTATACATGACAATGACAATGAAAATGACTATTATTATTATTATTGGGATTTAGAAAGAAAAACAAACATTTATAGCAACATTTATACCAGTGCATCCAAGCTTCCCAGTAGAAAGTTTTCTGATCACTTCACTTGAAACTCTCCATTTTTCTATACGTCTCCTTCAGATTATCTAGCACTATTCCAGTCTGTTCTCTACCAATTCCTACCCTTCTTCCTTTCCCCTCAGCTTTCAACTGAGAGAGGAAGAAGGGAATAGGCTGAAGTGGAATATGAGGATGCTTCAGGAGTGGGAGAGATCCTAGTAGTGCTCCAGCCCCCACCCACTGAGATATCCCATGCTTCTCTTCCCACCCTTTGGGCCATCTCCGAGCCCACCCCTTATACCCACCAGCTGCTCCCATCACTTGCCTTTCTGTGACCTCCAGAGTGTACCGAAGGAGATGCCCCTGCATTGCTGGACCGCTGGCAGAAGCTGCCATCTTTTGCTTTAGTCTCTGACTTTTTTCCTTTCTTTGCTAGCTAAATGTCTACAGAGATTCTCAGTCATCCAGGTCATGGTTGTCCCAAAGGTGTTTTTATTTTTCAAGAGGCAACTGGAGGTTCTGATTTTTCTTTGAAGGTGTTTCGTTCCTCATGCAAGAAGCTTCTTCAGCTCCTCCAGCGAAAGGCAAGAGAAATCTTCCAAGCCTGGCTAGCCCTTTGATTCCCTACCCTTGCTGAAATCACGGGAGGGAAGCAGCTAAGCAGTTTGCTTTCCTGCCACTTAAAATGACCACTCCCTTGTTCCAGGTAGAAGCTAGAGTGCTGGATTCTTTCATCTTTTTCATGGTAGAAAAGACAAGGCATCAAGAAGCAACATTTTGCAACACTTTTTCGGTTGCCTTCAACCACGCTCGGCTTTCTTCTGGATAGTTTTACCACCACAACTCTTTCTTCTGTACCTGGATGGGGAGGGGAGAAGGGGAAAGAGAGCGACAGAGAGCTATTTTTCTGAGGAAGCCATTTCCCTTTCATTGCTGGATGCCAGACCCTGGATTTTCTTTCTTTCCTATGTACAAGTATATTTATGGAGATTTAGATTGAAAAATAATCACTGTTTATCTCAGGTCGCCCCAGTAGAAAGTATTTTGAGGGGACCGCGTGGTGGAGAGGCAGGACACAGTAGCTCCAACAAACACTTTTATTAAGCTCTAAGCAAAAGCAGCCAGCAGCAGCAGCTTTAAGCCAGCGCTGTCCAAAGCTTCAGCCACTGACGGGACTTCAATTTGAGTGGAGTCTGCTGTCAGACTCCACTCATTGCCCATATAAGGACATACAGAACACAAATCTTCTTTCTTTTCTCCTCTTGAAAGTCTCCATTTTCTCTTACTTCTCCACTACTGTTCCCGCCCCCTCCAGTCTGCCCTTCACCAACTCCTGCCCTCCTTCCCTTCTCCTTCTCCCTCCAGCTTTTACTTGAGGGAAGAAGAGGCTGAAGAGGAATATGGGTGCAAATGCTCCAGACTCCCCTCATTCACTGAGATGCCCCATGTTTCTCTCCCCACCCTCTGGGCCATCTCCGAGCCCACCCCCTGCATCCACAAATTGCTCCCATCACTGATTGCTCACTTGCCTTTCCAAGAGCTCCAGAGCTCAGGAGGTTGTGTATCCAAGGAGAGGCCCCTGCACTGCTGGACTGTGTGGCAGAAGCGCCAGTTATTTTGCTTGAGTCTCTGGTGAAGCTGTTTTCCTTACCTTGTTAGTCTTCCTTACCCAACGAAGACAAGGCCAGAAATAGAAAACCTTTCCTACCTGTCTAAGAGCCTTGGCTCAAAGGCTCCCTGCCTTTCTGAGGCTGTGGGAGTGAAGTGGAATGCAGTCAGCTGGCACTCCAGTTACTCATCAGTTGGCTCATGACCGCAAAGGCAAGATAACAAGAGATCTTACAAAACCATTGGTTGCCTTCAGGCTTCAGCCATTTCCCGCCTCCTGCATAGATTTATTGCAGCTGTTCTTGGCAAAAAGCGGACCTGCAGTGGGCAGAGGGAGAATGAGAGTGAGCTCTTTTTTGTGCCACTGACAAAGCTGTTTTTCTTCCCTCTCTAGCTTTTCTTTCTCCCCGGTCTTCCCCACCCCCGCACTACTTATGTAAAAGTATATTTGTGTAGATTTAGATGGAAAAATCAGCCAGTTTATCCCAGGGTGCCCCAGTAGAAAGCTTCTTCTTCCTCCTCTTGAAAGTCTCCATTTTTCTCCTGTCCTCACTCCAATCTATTCTCCACCAACTCCTGCCCTTCTTCCCTCCTCCCTCCAGCCTTTCCCCAAGAGAGGGAAGAGGCCGAAGAGGAAAATGGGGAGACCCTAGTGCAGGAATAAGTAAGTGCCCTTGCCTCCGGCCTCCCCCGTCCCACTGGGGCACCCTATGTCTGGCTTTCTCGCCCCTTAGGGTCCCTGCAGCCCTTTGGCTGCACCCACCCACTCCCGTCACCGACTCCCCGCTTACCTTTTTCCAAGACCTTCGGAGCTCAGGAGGTCGGGTGCGGAAGGAGGAGACGCCGCTCTGTTGTTGGGGGACCGCATGGCGGAATAGCAGATATGGCCATTTTTGTCCCCAGAGAAGATGGCAAAGTTGTTTCCCTTTCCTCCCTAGACGTTCACCCGCCTCCTCTCCTCATGAAGAGCAGGAATCTCCGCTGCCCCTCCCCCACTCCTCCGTGCGCT
>SOZL01000231.1:0-12251 GCA_009733165.1 Naja naja | reverse complement strand
CCTACAGTAGTTGTAGACAGCTGGATCTTAAGAGCAGGCATTTACAGCCTGAGCCACCAAAGCTCTTTTCTTTTCTCTATTTTCTTTTCTCTTCCTTCTCCTTTTACTGTCTTTACTACAAACTGACTATATTCACCATCCCCATCAATGTCTAATTCCCATTGAAAAATTTCGAATAAAGTTTAGAAAGAAAAACAAAAATTAATGTAAATATGTACATTGACCAAAATGGAAATGTTAATGACAGAGAGCTGAAAAGATTGTATATGTTTTTGTTTTTAAATGTGGAAAAGTACAATAAAAATATTTAAAAAGAAAAAGAAAAGAAAAATTTCCAATAAAAATAGTAAGTTTTTTAGGTTGATTTTGAGTGGGGATCAGCAGAGGGACTCTACTTTTGCTCCTCTTATCTCCCATTTTGGCCAGATCATTCATTCATTCATTCATTCATTCATTCATTCATTCATTCATTCATTCAATCATTCATTCATACATACATACATACATACATACATACATACATACATACATACATACATTCACTGTGTGTTTTTAATATTAATATCCATCTTATTAACAAATAACATCAATTATCATTCATTTTGATCATCTGTATTAACTTATTACTATATTTAAAAAAACAGCAGGTATCTTTGACATAGATTAGTGAGAGGGGACGGTATTTTGTTACTTTAGCCTAGCAACAGGGGGGCTATGTTTCAAGTAACCAATGAATGACTGACAAGTTATATTTCTATGTTTTGCTGCTTCTGAAGAAGTATATTTGTATGTGCTGTTCTATAGGAGATTGTTGCTTTGGCTATATTGCTCTGAACCTTTGCGCAAATCAAAGCAACTTATTTTTAGATTCCAAGGTCTGAGTCTTGTCATTTCCTGCAACATTTATGGCAACTCTGCCGGGACTCAGAGCGATATTTCACTGAGGACGGCACAGACCGACTGGTGCCCAGCAGGGGCCGTCTCACTGAACCTTCAGCTGGCCCAGATGATTTTTTCTGGAAGGAGGCAGATGGCACCATAGGGGTATCTGGGGGACAACCGACTGATCTAAGAACCTGAATGGAATCAAAAATAAGTCACAAAATGACGCCAGCTGGAAAGAAGATGCCTGCAGGCAAGTATTGGGGAATTGTAGACCCACTCATTTTGAGAGTGGAAGAGGGGGCCTGATCACTCCCCTGGGTCTGGGATCAGTGAATCCTAATGAGGCCCAAGAGTTGTGTGGGTGGTTAAGCCATTGCAGTTCCTGTTGATGACTGTTGGAACATCCGGCATCAGTGACAGTGTCTAGAAATGGGGGTGGTGGAAGAAGTGTCTCCCAGACACCTTTTCAGTGTATGCTGATGAATTTTAAGAAGGGCTTTTACTAGACATTATGGAGACCCCAAGGCAAATCCAGATGACTTAAAAAAATTAGGCGAAAATGAATGGCCGTTTAATGTAGGATGGAAGCCCAAAAATAGTTTTAATCTAGACATCATTTCAAAAGTCCACCAGATTGTTACTGACCCAGATTATGGCAACCCAGATCAATATCAGTATATTGACCAGTGACAAGTAGTAGTTAAACAGAATCCTGAATGGCTTCACAAATGCCTAGTTGAACTCATGTGAGTCTGTGTGGCCTGAATTAATGGAAATCCAAGATCTCAGGTCAAAAAGAGTCAGATTAAAACCAAACCTGTTTTGAAAACTGAACCCCATGAAGAAGATAATCCTCCTCCATATGCCCCTGTGTATTGTCCAATGGCCCAAGGCAGGCAACGTCCAGTCCCAATTCAACCAGCAAATAGTGATGATGGCAATAATCAAGTTCCAGGGACAGAAGCACAAGGAATACAAGGGGAAGTGCCAAAAACAGGTTAAGGGGTTAGGCCTAAGGGACCCCTTCAGTCCCCCCTTGCAACCCCTTTTCATTCTCCTGTTGCTGACCACACTAGAGCCCAACTTTTGACCCCACTTCGCCAAATGGACCAAAGGGTCATGAATGCCCAGGGCCAGGCAGATATTCAGCCACTGTTCCAATATGTCCCGTTCACTATGACAGACCTGGCCATTGGCCAGACAATGTCAGTTGGCAGTCCCCTGGGGGAGGGCCTTCTCTTTGGGGGCACCCACCCTGTGGAACCAGCTGCCCCTGGAGCTGCGGTTGGCCCCTGGCCTACATTCCTTCTGCCGTGATCTAAAGACCTGGCTGTTTTTACAGGCCGGCCTGGATTGAGAGGGATTGAGGATTTTAATGGGGTATTTTAGTATTTTATTCATATTTGGATTGAATATATTTTTATCTATTTTGTATATATATCTTTGTGTGAGCCACCCCGAGCCCTCCCCAGAGATGGGGCGGCATATAAATCCAAATATAATAATAATAATAATAATAATAATAATAATAATAATAATAATAATAGGAGTCTTGGGAGTGTGGGCATTATATTTAGCAAATAAGACTGACTTTGTGGCTCATGCAAGACTGACACTGTCTCTTCCCAAATCACACCTAATCCATACATCTTCCTGATGTGGTAATTTCATAATAGCAGTTATTCCCCTTGTCATGACTGTGAGTGTGAAACTGGGTGGAACACTGAAATTATAAGCTAGAAAAGGAAATGAAGCTGACATTGACTCATTTAAATTGTCAAACATGCCTCTTCTATGGCTTTGGTTACTAATTGTAAGTGTTCTGTTGAGTGATAAGACCCTGAACAGCAGCCCCAACTGTTGTGAGAATGGCCAGTTAACTTCTCTCATACTTGAAGGAGACTCCAGGGACATTGAGGATCTTAAAGAGCGAGGCAGGATTGGGGTCCTTGGAGACACTAGATGAAGAAGGACTGGAATATGTACTCTGGTACACCTCATCCCAAAGATGGGTGTTGTTCATAGGGAACAAGTCCTCCCTGTTCCTCTCATGGGACATATACAGAAAAGAGTTCCCATAGCAATACCATTGTTAGCCATACTAGGGATAGGCACTGCTGTTGGAACAGGCGTAGGTGGTTTAACTCATTCTGTAATACAGTTTAAGCAACTTTATGAAGAATTTCAACAAAGCCTAAGCCAGATAGCTGGGACCTTGGTAGAAGTCCAAGATCAAATAGACTCTCTGGCAGCAGTAATCTTACAAATCCAGCGTGCTCTAGACCCCTTGACAGCCAAGAAAGGAGGTACATGTCTATTCTTAGGAGGAGATTGTTGCTTTTACATGAATAAATCAGGTGTGGTAAGAGAAGTGGCAAGGGACTTGCAAGATAGAGCATCCAGAATTCGGCAAGGAATACAAGGAACCGACCTGTGGTTCTCATGGCTACCAGGAACCGGTTGAGTTAAACAAATGCTGTTTGTGTCATTATGTGGAATAGCAGGACCAGCCTTCATCCCATTTGTAATACCTTTACTCAGACAATTGGTTATGACATCAGTGAAAGAAATGATAGTTGAAAAGGAATTAGTTATGATGGAAGAAATATGGATAGGACCCTAGGAATTGAAGGATGTGCCTGAGGAAAATGAGCTCTGAAAATTGCTTTGGGGCTTTTTTGCTGTTTTGTATTGTTGAATCATACCATATGTTAGTTATGGGCTAGAATGATAAAGGTGAGACTCAATTGTAAATTGAAATAGAGTCTCAAAGGGGGGAATGAGGTATGACATAAAGAAGAAATGTATTACTGTTAAAGAGATATTGAGATGATTCTTCTAGATAGTGAAATGTGTGTATTAAGAAAATGGAAAATGTCAGATCACAGGTTCATCTGTCAGTCACTCATATTTGTCAAGCAGGAAGTTTCATTATAGGCATATGTCTCTCTTGCAACAAACCACAAGCAAACTGCCAGAAATTAGATGCTGTGGCAAGTTACCTTTGACATAGATTAGTGAGAGGGGAAGGTATTTCGTTACTTTAGCCTAGCAATAGGGGGGCTGTGTTTCAAGTAACCAATGAATGACTGACAAGTTATATTTCCGTGTTTTGCTGCTTCTGAAAAAGTATATATGTATGTGCTGTTCTATAGGAGATTGTTCAGATGTTGCTTTGGCTATATTGCTCTGAACCTTTGTACAAATAAAAGCAACTTATTTTTAGATTCCAAGGTCTGAGTCTTGTCATTTCCTGCAACATTTAGGTATGAGCCAAGGAACTACAAAGTATTGGCATTACCTAAACTTGAACAAGTAAAGTGGAAAGAAGCCACGGACAAGGAAATGAAATCCATGGGAGAACATAAAGTGTTCACATCTATGGCTTTGCCACAGGGTAGCAAAGCTGTAGGATGCAAGTGGTATACAAGAAAAAGGTACTACCCAATAATGAGGTACACTATAAAAAGGAATTCTTGGCTATTTGGAGAGAACTGTGAATGTGGGTCTGAAGAATATTAAAGGTAATTGTCTATTCCAATTGTAAATGGAGGAGTGTCAGAGTATATTTATGAACTGGAATAGAGCATGGTAACAAGGTCAACCAATGAATAGGCATAGCAATTAAGTCAGCCAATGAGGACTGCTTGGAAACTAAAACTAGAAGGCATGGCTCTATATTAAGCTCTGCAGCTCTGAAACTATGTTAAGGTCTGAGTCTGTCTATTGAAAATGAAACTGCTTCCTCTGCTGTGTATAATGCTTGCCTGCTGAACTAAAATGAAACTGATGTCTGTTTCTGAGCTCCCGAGTTGCTACTGAAATTCTGCACTTGTAACATGTCTACTTCTGTTTGAGTTTGCTCCATGTTGGAGAAATATACAACTGTTTTGTAAAATTTACCTCATGTGTTTATAAAGAAGTTAAATGAAGCCTCAGCCATCTGTGTTTAATATTCTGGCACTGAATTTATGCTGCAAAACTCTGAACAAAATCCAACCCCTGCTCTGTGCAAGATTTCAAATTCCATCAACAGATGTTGGTTCTGCCCTTTCTAAAAAAAATAAACAGAAATTCCTACTGCTGAATGTCTTCTACTTAGATATCATTTCTTAGTTAGAGTACTGTTTTCTAAAATTATTTTCTAAGGAGAGAAGCAACTTAGAACTAAGGAGAAATTTCCTGACAGATCAATTATCCAATGGAACAGCTTGCATCCAGAAGTTGTGGATGCTCCATCACTGGTGATTTTTAAAAAGAGACTGGACAACCATTTCTCAGAAATGGCATAAAGACTCAATATAGAGTCTATAATATCAAACTATAGCGTTATACATACTACTATTGTTATATATATTTATATGTGATCATCTGGCTTAACTAATTATGGCTGATAGATTGCAGTTTTATAAAATTGTCATTGCGGTTATATTTTGTAATTGCATATTCATAAAATTTTAATTTAATTTTATTAATATGAAATTTTGGAATGATTATGGATTTATTTGATATTTTAAAATTTTCTATGCTTAAAGAAACATCCTCTATAATTTGTCTCATTCTCTGTCTCTACATTTCTATATTTCAGCTTCATTCTTTCCTAAAAGGTATTACATTCAATAACAGTATTGGTGAAAAGATCTCCCTTGATAAAAATGGAGAAATCATTGGTGGATTTGATATTATCAACTGGATCACATTCCAAAACCAGTCCTTTCTTAGGGTTAAAGTCAGAATGGTAGATCCCACAGCTCCACCAAACAAGTTCTTCAATATTTCCATAGATTCCATCATATGGCCAGCAGGTTTTAATAAGGTTAGTTATTTGAATCTAGATTGGTCAGCCTTCATTTCTTTAGCATAAAATATTTTCCCAATGAAATTACCATAGCATTATTTTTAACTAATCTAGGTACAAATATCCCAGGGAAGGAAAAAAAATCTGTAAGAATGCTAACGTTTCTAATAGCTGGTTTATAATATTGCACTTTTTATTTTGTTCCTCTGTTCAAGCAATTTGCTGTTTTTGTCATAAAAGATGCAGTTCAGTGTACTAGATTTCATCAACCTAGTGTCATCAAAATTAACAAATTGAGAAAATTTATTTAATCAGTATAAAAATAGCCTTTAGATAGTGGGGATAATCATTACAGAAAAGCCACCAATATCAATCATAATAGATATTCAATGAATTTGTTTCAGAAAAAAATATATCTCAAATAACGTCATCACATTACTTTTCCTTATCAATATATTTTTATTCTGTTGATTCTGCAGTAACAGAATCTCTCCAAGCACTTCCCTTTCCTCCTGCATGTTAAAATATTCTTCTTCATTTATTGATAGGCATTGCCTCTATCATTATGTAATGATCCTTGTGGAGAAGGATATAGCAAGGCCAAAAAAGAAGGGCAATCGTTTTTCTGCTATGATTGCCATCTGTGTCCAGAGGGGAAAATAACAGAGGAGAAAGGTTGGAAATTTCTAATTATAATGGGACTAGGGTGTAACACTGTGCACAATCCACTATATCAATTCTTTTTCAGATATGGGTAATTGCTCCTCATGTCCAGATGATCATTACTCAAACCTCCACCGAAATATATGTATTCTGAAGCGGATCAACTTTTTGTCCTAAGAAGACTCTATGGGAATCAGTCTAACTATTCTTTCTCTTTGCTTTTCACTGAAGACAACTTTGGTGCTCACAATCTTTGTTAAATATAAAGACACCCCTATTGTCAAAGCCAACAACTGGAATCTCACTTACACTCTCCTTGTTTCTCTCCTGCTCACTTCCTTTGTGTGTTTTTATTTACTGGCAGACCCGATAAGATTATGTGCCTCATTCGACAATCAGCTTTTGGGCTCATCTTCTCTGTGGCGGTTTCTTGTGTATTGGCAAAAACATTTGTTGTGGTTCTAGCATTCATGGCCACCAAACCTGGATCCAAATTGAGAAAATGGGTGGGTAGAAGAATAGTCAGTTACATTATTCTTCCCTGCTCCCTTGTTCAATTAAGTATTTGTGCTGCATGGCTGATAATGTCACCATCTTACCCAGATTTTGATGCATACTCAATGTCTGAAGAACTCATCCTAGAGTGCAATGAAGACTCAGTCATGTCCTGCTGGGTTTTCTTGCTCTGGTTTTGGGGTTTTATGGGTTTTCTTGCTCTGGTTAGCTTCTCTGCTGCTTTTTTAGCTAGGAAGTTGTCTGACAGTTTCAATGAGGCCAAATTCATCACATTCAGCATATTGATCTTCTGCAGTGTTTGGCTTGGCTTTATTCAAACCTATCTAAACACAAGGGGAAAATATGTGTTGGCTGTTGAGATCTTCTCCATGATCTCCTCCAGTGCTGGATTATTGGGGTGCATCTTTTTTCCCAAGTGTTTTTTCATTTTGATGAGACCCGAATTGAACAATAAACTGACTGTTTTCACCACCACCCATCAATGTTTTACTACTATTTCCCAGTTTCCCATTGAAAAATTTCCAATAAAGGTTAGAAAGTAGAAACAAAAATTAATGTAAATATGTATGTTGACCAAAATGGAAATGCCAATGTCACAGAGCTGAAAAGATCGCATATGTTTTTGTTTTTAAATGTGAGAAAGTACAACAAAAATTATTTTTAAAAGAAGAAAAAAATTCCAATAAAAATAATAACGTTTTTTAGGTTTATTTTGGGTGGGGATCAGCAGAGGGACCCTACTTTTGCTCCTCTTATCTCCCATTTTGGCCAGATCATTCATTCATTCATCCATCCATCCATTCATTCACTGTATGTTTGTGTGTCTGTGTGACCATATAAAACTATGTTTCATTGCATATAAATCCATTATGGGTTTTTCCTCCAGCCTACAATGCTGTCCTTCTTAATCTCCTTAGATATTGAGTATTGAAATGTCATGTCCTACAAATCATTCATAGGATATTTGATATTTCTATTTTTTATATCAGATTTGATGTGAAGATGTTGCCTAGTGCTTTCTATCAAATATCCTGAGAGACATGTTGTCAAGACAATTTGAAGGTTCTAAGTAATAAATCCCATTCATTAAGAACTCCAAGGCAGGCATATTCCTTAAAAAAAACATTTTATTGGAACATATGAAATTGGCATTTTCTTGATGGAAAACTGATGCTAGGTTCCCGCTGGTTTTACACCCAATTAAAAGTATAACTTTTTCACTTCTCCCCAGAGTCACCAATCACATGGCCCAATCAGAAATAAAAATTAATGTAAATATGTATGTTGATCCAAATGGAAATGTCAATGTCACAGAATGGAAAAGATTGTAAATGTTTTTGTTTTTAAACATGAAAAAGTACAATAAAAAATATTTTAAAAGAAAAGAAAATTATCCAATAAAAATAGTAAGGTTTTTAGGTTGATTTTTGGTGGCGAATCAGCAGAAAGACCCTACATTTGCTCCTCTTATCTCCTATTTTGGCCAGATCATTCATTCATTCATTCATTCATTCATTCATTCATTCATTCATTCACTGTGTGTTTGTGTTTCTGTGTGACCATCTAAAAGTATGTTTCTTTGCATATAAAACCATGATGTTTTTTTCTTCCAATCTAAAATTCTGGCCTTCTTAATCTCATTATATATTGAGTATTGAAGTGTCCTGTCCACGAGTCACTCACAGGATATTTGATACTTTTATCTTTTATGGTAGATTTCATGTGGAGATCTACCTAGAACTTTCTATCAACTATACTGAGAGACATGAGTTCAAGACCATGTGAAGGTTCTAAATAATACATCCCATTCAATAAGAACTCCAAGGCAGGCATATTCCACAAAAAACATTTTATTGGAACATATGAAATTGACATTTTCTTGGTGTAAAACTGGTTCTAGGTTCTCCCTGGTTTTGTACCCAATTAAAAGTAAAACTTTGTCACTTCCCACCAGAGTCACCCATCATATGGTCCAATTAGCATGTACTCCAGTTGTTAGATGACCTCAGTCTCCTCCTTTCAAGCACCTTCATGAATGTCCTTGATTCCCAAGGGAAATAATTGTATTTTGGCTACAACGCCCTAGCTATCTCTCCACCCCCATCCCTGACCACTCCAGGTTATATTAGCCCTGATGCTATGAGAAGAAAAATTCCCTAGAGAAAAGCTGCAAAAGAAAATGTCCATAATGTGGGCAATTTCAGGGTTGACAGGCTGCCCCTTCAATTGAAGAAAGTTTCCTGCAAAGAGAGAGAGAGAGAGAGAGAGAGAGAGAGAGAGAGAGAGATCATAAAAAGGTTTGTTGGGAGATCACTAACCTCCTTTCCCCCACAGGAGTGCCCTTTGGCTTATGGGGTTATTTCTCATAGAATTTTCACAGCAATCTATGTTCTTTTATTTCCCAACTCTTCACCCAGGAAGACTCTGATAGAGGGTAGCCCTTCCAATGAACTAAGTATTGTAACTGTCCTCTATGTACTTTGGAATCTAGAATCTATTTTATGTCATAGTGTGTTTTCCCCTCAATTACAAGTGGCTTGGGGGCTGACTGATCTACTGGCCTTAGCTGTGAGCTTGCAGCTGGCTTTAGCAAGCTACAATGGAAGACCGGGTGGACCTTCCCCAACAGTTGGGGAAGTTTTAATTGTACTGTCATAGGGTTGTTTATCTTTCCTATGGGGAATGGACCCACAAATTTTGGACCCAATTTCCTTGAGGCCAATTTTATTTTTAGATATTTGGTAGACAGGTAATTCTTGTTTCCCACCCGGAATTGCATTTGGAGAGATAGGAGTTTTTCTGTCTGTCTTTTATATGTTTTTGCCACTTCCCTCAATGTGCACTTGGTGTTTCCCACAACCTCTTTAGAGACTCCATCCGCTTATTTAATGACATTGAGAGGGGTTCCCTGGGTGATTTGTGTATGGGAACAAATTCCATTCTGAATGTGATTTGGAAAGGTGACAGTCTTGTACTACTATGTACTACAATATTACATGCTACGTCTCTAAATGGCAGACATTCTGCCCAATCGGACTGTTGATAATCCACATAGCACCTCAAATATTGATTTACCATGGCATTTATCATGGCATGATTTATCATGGCCATTCACACTCAGATGAAAAACTGAACTGAGACCCTGCAATGTCCAAATGGACTTTATCAACACTGTCCAGAACTTCGACATGATTTGGACCTTCCTGTCTCATATAATTCTGCAGGGGACCTATGCAGCCTATAAATATGCTTAATAAACAGTCTAGCCAGCTTCTCTGCTGATGGGAGACCTAGGAGGGCAATCAAATGGGCTTGTTTGAGAAGAAGTCTACCATGGTCCTCAAAGTGGCTCCAGAGCATATATAGGAAATTGTCAATATTTTCTAGGTCAGGAGCCTCCTCCTCATGAAGCTGGGTCACCCATTCCAATGTTTTCCATCCAGGTTGTCAGAGAGGATAGAAACAATTTCATGGTCATCTTGGTAGCTGCCCTCATAGCACTCAATGTGAGCCCCTGCTCAATTTTGGAAAAAGGCCAGCTTATCCAGGCTTCCATTGAACACTGCTCAGAAGTATGGCATGGCTTCTCCCAGAGGTCACAGTGTATCCAATGGGCCTGGACTTGGACCCAGTCCTGCCCAGGTAATATGCTCAACAGGGGGACACTTCCCTGGCCAGCAGAAACTATGGCTGGCTTAGCAGGCTGGCTGGTCTTCTGCAGCTGGGTGGGTTCTGATAGGAACTGAGTTTCCAAGTAGACAACGGCTGGGGAGAGCTAGTAGAATGGGTCACCAGTAGAGTTGAGCAGTCTCCCCTGGGAAGACTTAGCTATAAACTGGGCTGCCCAGCTTTCAGATGTTGCAGCACCATGCCTTAAGTAGGTCAGTCTCCATGCATTGGGAATGTAAAAGTCAGCTGACCCAAGGCTGGTTTTGTGTGGCTGGAACACTGCTGCAGGCTGCTGCTGCTGAGGTCTTCTTGACCCTCTGGGGCAATCCATCAGGGTCTGACTGTGAGCCTAGTACTTCCCTTCCCCTGACTCATTTGAATCCAAGAGTCCCATCCAGAGGTGGTATTCAGCAAGTTCTGACCAGTTCTGGAGAACTGGTAGAGGAAATTTTGAGTAGTTTGGAGAACCGGCAAATACCACCTCTGACTAGTCCCACCCCCATTTATTCTCTGACTCCTGAGTCCCAGCTGATCGGCTGGGTCTTCTTTTGTTGCCCTGCATAGGAGAATGGAGCTGGAAATCAGGTTAGTGAAGTGGGGAGGGAATGGGATTATGCAGTAACCTTCCTGTGCCATCCCCGACAAGCCACACCCACCAAGCCACACCATGCCCACCAAGCCATGGCCACAGAACCAGTAGTATTTTTTTTTAAATCCCACCATTGGTCATGTCTATCTCCACTTCAGGATCATTGTATTCACTTCCCTCATGGAGATGACCATTTTCTCCCACACCTGACCCTGAGAGGCTAGCTTAGCCTCCAGATCCTCCTCCGCTAGGTAAAACTCTTTGGAAACAAGCAATTGGAGTTGTTCCTTTGCTCAAGCCCCTAGCTGACATTCAACCTCAGCTGCAAATGCAGCCAGTTGCTCAGGCATCAAAGGGAATGTCAGGGTCTCTATGATTCCCCCACAGGCCCTGCAAGTGCCTGTCTCTTCATCCATCTTCCCTGAAGCTTACCAGTAAGGGCGGGGCTGTATTTCATCCAAGCCTATATGCAGGATTAATTAACAGTTATCAAAAACAATTTATTTGCAATTATTGCTACTCTAAGGGGAACACACTGGTTACTGAAAGCAAAGATTCTTATATTTTTGCCAAACACAAATATGTATCTTTGGAATATATTCTTCAATAAATACATGCATAAATATAATGTTTTTGATTAATTTTTTAATTGGATTCTCTTTCTTTAGTTTTAGGACTTGTGTGGAAAAGAGATTCATGCCAGCTTGAAGGAAGTTTGTCTTTACATTTGTTTTGTAACATTTAAAATAATCAATAATCAGTATAATTGGGACTGTTTCATATTTAGACAAATTCTGTGAGTGTAACTTGGCCGGAGCAGCGTAACAATACCAGAAGAATAAGAAATTCTGAGAAAGAAAATAGGTAGTCCTCAACTTACAACAGTTTATTTAGTGACTGTTCAAAATTACAATGGCAATGAAAGTAGTGACTTATAACTGTTTTCTAATGTACCAAGTAACTGTTAACCATACTTTATAAAAAAAATCCTGTATTTTCATCTTGTATCTTTATCTATCTAGGAAAATTAATCCAATTTTAATAAAATCTTATTAAAATAAAATAAATTTTTAATAAAATTTTAATAAAATAAGAATAACTGCATATCATCACCTGGATTATTTTCTTTTG
>SOZL01000230.1:0-36295 GCA_009733165.1 Naja naja | reverse complement strand
TTCACTGCCCTGGGCACCCTTGCTAATGGCGGGTTGACGCATGGTACGCTTTAGCAAAGGAAAGCTCAGCAGCTGGGTCCTGGGACATCACTGAGAAGCTTGAAAAACTTCTTAGTGTTCAGCACATCACCCTAGGCCCATCACTAAACTTATCCCCAGCAGAGTTGTTGATGGGTAGAAACTAGTCTTCCTTGACGCCTTCATCCCACTTACGCACCCAACCGCACCACTGGATTCCACTTCCAAAGTTCATACTTTCAGTGGGGTGATTCTGTATATGCTAAGAACTTATAGGTGAACCTTTGTGGATTCCTGCTGAAATAACTCACTCACTGGCCCTCGTTCTACAGGTTACAAACAGAGGATGGACTCCTCTGGAGAAGGCACATTGACCAACTTAGATCCAGGTTCCTCAGGAACATAGCCTCTGTCTCTCTCGGGGTCCCTCACCTGATGTCACTTCTAGGGGGGGAAGGGGAGGAACAGGAGGAAAATCAGCAAGCAAGAATCAACCCCATGTGTAAGAGCCATTAGAAGGAACCATCCCGAACCCTGTCACAATGCCAAGATCCATCCTTAGAAGTGGAAGATTGCACATCACTACCTGACTTGGGTGCTGACATTGGAATGGAGATGGGTTGGGAGGAGAGACCAGATTCTAACAGTCTAACAGGGTCTCCTTTCACAGGAAGTCCCAACAGGGAAATGTCAGCAGACAACATTTCCCCTCATGGGTGAGACACGTTAAAATTCTGAACCACGAAGGTCTACGTACACGTAAGAGCCCCACCTATTTAAAGGAATACATTAGATAGGTTGGGGTTTGGTAGGACTGAACCTAGTGGGGAGGGGTGTTATGTATGTAGGTTTGAATGTTATTGGTTTATTTGAACTTTCTTGTAAAATGTCAAATGGTATTGGTTTAAATAGTGCGGGGAAGAAACCCTGCACTCCCATTGGCTGGCAACTACGGCTGCAGGCTATAAGAGGCAGCCGTAGCCAAGCCACTCGGGTCCATTCGAGCTGTAGTCACTGAATAAACTCTTGCTGGAACTCTTCGCGTCTGACTCTTCATGCAGACTTAACACTTTATTTCCAGTATTTCTCTCTCTCCATATATCTTTAATATTAAGTCTTCTGTCAATTGAAAAAAGGACGGGTAACTTTCTTCTAGTTATTTTTAGTTCTCTCAGATTTGTAGTCAAGTTGATCATTAATTATCCCATTAAAATCTCCCATCAAAAAAATATTTACATAGTCTAATTAGATCAATTTTGATATAATTTCTTATAACATTTCTTCTTGATTTCACTTGGTGCATTATTGCTATCAAAAGCATTTTAGTGTTGTTGTCTATTATCTCCACCATTAAAATCCTCCCATCTTCATCTGTATAAATCAATCTGCAGTAATTATATCTTTAATATACAAGACCCCTGTCTTTTTGCATTGAGCCAATGATGTAAATAATTTCCTAACTTTTTTTGTCTCAATACATATTCATGTTGGTTTTAATGTGAGACTCTTGTAAGCAAATTATATCAAGTTTTAATTTCTCTAATTTTGAAATTTTTCCTTCTTTAGCAATCGAATTAAGTCCATTTATATTCATCGAAATCAGTTTTTCCCTTCCATTTTAGGTCTTGTATATAGGTTTTGTTGCTCTAGTCGTTCTAACTTCTCTGCGTTCTCTGGTAAACACCTACCGCTCCAAGTTGTTCTTCTTCTTCACTTGTTGCTACACATTCCTTCGGTAGTTCCACAATCAGTTCCTCTTGTCTTCCATTTCCCTCCTTTCCTCTAAAGTATTCATCATAAAAGGATTCTGCTTTCTCCACTGTATCAATTCTATGTCTTTGTTCCCACCACACGAACAGAAGGCCTTCTGCTATTAACCATCTGTAATTTACTCATCTCTTCGACAGTTCTTTGGATAAGAACGCATATTCTCTTCTCCTGTCTCTTATTCTTCTTGGTACCTGTTTCAATACCATAATATCTTTATTATTGTGCTTCAATGTCTTATCTCTAGCTGCTTTCCGTATTTGTAATTTAATGCTCTTCTTGGTAAACCTAATATGGATTTCTCTTGGGAGTTTATTCCTCATTGCATACCTTGTATAGACTCGAAATATTTCATCTATTCCATCTTCTCTTCTGTTGTTTCTAACAATTCTGCCAGTAGCTGTATCATTTTCTCCAACAGATTTTCACCCTTCTCTTCCTCCACATTTTGAAATCTCAGATAGAATTCTGATCTGTCAACTTCGCCTCTCAGTGATTCATTATGGTCACTCTCGACTTCATTTTGTCTGGCATTGAAACTCCTCATTTCTTCATCTCTTTGTTCTTGCTGCTCCTCAACTTTCTTAATCCTCTCACCGTATTTCTCCACTGTTTGCCATAGAGCTTTTATACTTTCATCTGTCTTATCCAACTTCTGTTCAATTATCTCAATTTTCTCTGTTCTTTTTCCAATCTCGCTCACCGCTTGTAATATCATCTGTATTTTATCTTCTTTCTCTTTTTCCTTTTCTTGTTGTGATATTGTTGATGTGGGAGTTGTAACTTGTGGGATTGAAGATCTTCTACTCATTGTTACAACAAATTGCCAACAACAATTGCAGAGAACAAAAAGCCAATGAAAAAAGTAAAATTAATAGTATAAAATGATTTAAAGGGGATTTTTTTAAAAAAGGGAATAGAGCAACAAAAACAATTCTAATCAGCAAAAAGTAAAAGGAAGGGAAAAAATCAGTAATGTCTCAATAAAGTATCAATAAATTGAGTAAAAAATAAAAAGAAAAAAAGTGTAAATGGAAAACTAGGAACAGTATATAGAAAAAAAAATCCAATGATTAAATATCTTATTTCAATATACAAAAAGGAAGGGGAGGAAAATATATATAAAAACATATAAAGACTATAAAAAGAAACCAGATTCTCAAAAAATAAGGACTAGAATTGGAAAAAGGAAAATACCAATATTAGAATTAAGAAAATGAATAAAATATCCTTTAAAAATAAAAATATATGTTTTTATGGGCTTTAATTATAAAATTGGATTCCAGGCAATAAAGAGTCTTAACAGAAACAATATCACTTTTTGTTCGGTTGCCTCTATATAAAATCCAAGGCTTGACCAGTTGAAAAGAGAGGTTTTCAGCTCTTTATTTTTTCCTGCAAAGAGACTCCAACTCTTTTATCTTCCAAACTCTCCAGAGGTCACTTTGTTCTTTAATTCCGACTCCACACACAAAAAAATATAATAGTTTGCGAAAGCACCTGTCAACATAATCTCCAGTGCTCTAATAATCCAACACAGCACTTTAAATACAAGTCTTGCATCGAATATCAACGCCCTGTGCGAGCACACAGAACAAGGACTCCTTGAGTCCTGTCGATGGGCCAATGCCGGTTGGCGGTCCCCTCGACGAGCCTACTCTGTCGGCCCTCTGGAACCAGCTCCCCTGGGGCTCTGCCTGGCCCTGACCTCCCACACCTTCCGCATGATTTGAAGACCTGGTTGTTTGACCAATCCAGGCTGTGACCTTTTCTTTCCAAGGGGTGGTTTTATATTAAAATGTATTTTAATTTGTTTGGGCTTGTAATTGGGTTTAATCTCTTTTTAATTATTTATTGCTGTTGTTTCTTAGTTGTGAGCCACCCGAGTCTTAGGAGATGGGGGAGGCATACAAGTCCCAATAATAAATAAATGAATAAATAAGTCTTGCAGTGTATATATCCTACAAAATAGCGACCTCTAAGTAACAATATTGTGTCTCTTTGCCAACTTTCACTTCCTTGCCAAATAGCTTCCAAAATGTATCATTTCCTTCTCTCTCAAAACAAGAAGGGTAAAAAAAAAGCCTCGAGCCATTTCTTATATCTGAAAAATAAAAAAATAGTCAGATCAAAATAATCAAATTACATTAAAGCCCGGAATACCAAAAACGAAAAACCAAATTCAAGAATTGTAAAAAAGAAAATATATTATAAAAAGCCATTCAAAGACTCTCAAGAAATAAAAATAGAAAAGAAAATCTTTAGAAGCCATAAAAAAGAAGGAAGAACAAGCTCTTTACTTTCAAACACCGTCTGCTGCCTAATTCATTTCACTCTTGATTTCCAACCATTTAAACTTACTAGGGTGTTCCCAAACTATTACAAAAAAATTTTCTCACCGACGACCACACTTCTTTTAATTCCTTTGAGCTGTCACAGCTTCAGCAGCTTGATGGCTGCCCTCGACCCGCTGCAGGCAAAGGGGCTGTCCTGGATCAACCAGGGACTTTGCGACATCCCTGGGATCAACAAGAAATGCCCTCAACTCTCACCGCCCCTACAAGTCGGCAGGTCGGGGACCGTCCCTTGGCTTGGCGGTATCGGGGTGATCTCAGGAGTCAAGATCACCTCCGTCTCACAGCGACATCAGCTCCGCCCCCTCTCCGATATTCGCCCTATTAGTGATAATTGTAAATTTTCCCATTTTGCCAAGTCTGTCACAATCTGTTGTTTGAATTTAAGATAGTTGTTCTCTTTAAGTGTACTGCATCTTGCTGTCAAGTGTATCCCCAAGAACTTAACCTTATTTGTGACCTGGATCTTCAAAACATCTGCCAATTCTTCCTTTTGTCTTACTAACATATTCTTTGTCAAGAACTTTGTTTTATCTTTATTTATTTTCAAACCAGCTACTTTTCCATATTTCCTCTATCTTTTCTATCAATTTAAGTGCTGGTTCTAATGGATCCTCTAAAATAAAAACCAGATCATCTGCAAATGCTTGCAGTTTGAATTCTTCCTTTTTAATTTTCATTCCTTTTATATCTTTTTCTTCTCTGATATTTCTGTTTAACACTTCCAAAGTTAACACAAACAACAGAGGTGACAATGGGCAACCTTGTCTTGTCCCTTTCCTTATGTCAATGGAATCTGTCAATTCCGCATCTATCATTACCTTTGCTGTTTGTTTATGATATATAGCTTCTATGGCTTGAATGAATTTCTTACCAAAGCCCATCTTGCTCCAGCTGTAATAACATAAATCGCCAATTCACATTGTCAAAGGCTTTCTGTGCATCTAAAAATATCAAAGCCATTTGTTTTTCAGGATGTGCCTCATAGTATTCCAAAGTGTCCAGAATTATTCTCATGTTATCTTTAATTTGTCTCTTTGGCAGAAACGCATTTTGATCAGGATGAATAAAGTTATTCAAATATCTTTTAAGTCTTTCTGCCAATATTGAAGAGAAGATTTTATAGTCTGAGTTTAGCAGGGAAGTAGGTCTATAGTTCTTAATTTGCTGTGGGTCGGCATCCTCCTTTGGGACAAGTGTAATATATGCTTCTGACCATGATTTGGGTATCCTCTTCTTCAACATGACTTCATTCATAACTTCTAACAATGGAAGATTTAACGATTCCTGTAATGCCTTATAAAATTCCTCTGGGAGTCCATCTGGATCTGTTGCCTTTCCGTTGTTTTATTTTTTAAGTGCTTCAGTTAACTCCATCATTGTTATATTGCTTTCTAACATCATTTCAGTCTCTTTGGGTATCTGGGGTAAATTTGCTTCCTGCAGGTATTGTTTAACTCTTTTGTCATCTATATTCTCTTGTTCATACAATATCCCATAATAATCTCGTATAATTTTTTTCTTCTCTTTATTTCCATAGCAAACTTGCCCTTGATCATCTATTAATTGCATTATTTTTCTTGATTCTCTCTCTTTTTTCAATTTGTATGCTAGCCATCTACCTGGTTTATTTGCATCTTCGAAGTAGTTCTGTTTAGCACCTCTGATTTTTTTGTGCTAGTTCCTCCTTTTCCATTAGCCCCATTTTGTGTTTAATTGTGTTCATTTTTAATTTAATGTCCTTTTTTGTGGAAGTTGCTGTAACTGTTTTTCAAGTCTCTTGTAATCATCCTCTAAAGTTTTAAACGTTTGTCTTTTCATAATATTTCTTTTCCTTGTGTAGTCTATTATCAAGCCTCTGGCATAAGCCTTTATTGTGTCCCAAAGATTCTGCATTGATGTATCCTCTTTTTTGTTTTCTTTAAAGAAAAAAGCCAATTCTTTCTCCATTTTCTGTACAGTCTTTTTCTTTTAATATAGTATTGTTTAGGGTCCATCTAGATCTTCTTCTTTGTCCTTTCCATTTAATTGTCATTGGATTGTGGTCTGCCCAAGTACTTGCTTCTATATCAGTTTCCTGTATATTAGAAATCAATTCCGTTGACATCCATATCATATCTATTCTAGACCATGGTAAGTGTCTATTTGAATAAAAAGTGTATTGTCTAGTTTTAGTATTTCTTTCTCTCTAGACGTCTTTTAAGTTTATTTCATCTGTCATTTTAAAAAAGGATTTTGGAAGATGCTTTCTACTTTGCTTTATTGTTTTCTGTGTTTTATAGTCCAATTTATCATCTACTATTCCATTGAAGTCTCCCATCATGCAAATATTAACATAGTCCAATTCAATTATTTTCATATGTAATTTTCTGTAAAATTCTTCTTGATTATCATTTGGAGCATAAATTGCTATTAAAAGTATTTTCATATTATTGTCCATTATTTCCACCATCAAAATTCTTCCATCATCATCTATATAGATCTGTTCCACTGGAATTGTATCTCTAATATATAAAACCACTCCTCTTTTCTTACATCGTGTCAATGCAGTAAATATTCTCCCTAATTTTGGCTGTACCAATAGTTGTTCATTTTGTTTTTTAATATGTACTTCTTGTAGGCAGATTAAATCAAATTTTAATTTCTCTAATTTATGAAATGTTTTCCTTCTTTTAATAGCTGAATTAAGTCCATTTATATTAATTGTAATCAATTTTTTCTCTTCCATGTTTATACTTTATAAGAAGGATTTGCTGCTCTAGTAGATCTCAGTTCTCGTTGTTCTTTAGATTCCACATTACCACCTACTGCACCGTCTTCCTTTTCAGTCACTACTACACATTCCTCTTGAAATTCAATTAATGACTTTTCCTGTCTCATCCTCTTTCCCTCTAAAATATTCTGCATAAAATAATTCTGCTTTCTCGGTTGAATCTATTCTGTGTCTTTGTCCTTGCCTTGTAAACATGAGACCTTCTGGTATCAGCCATCTATAATTAACACCTTTTTAAAGTAACATTTTAGTCAAGAATTGATATTCTCTTCTCATCTCTCTCACTCTTCTTGGTACGTGTTTCAGGACCACAGTCTCCTTGTCTTTATATTTCAGTGTTTTCTCTCTTGCCATCTGTAATATTTGCATTTTAATTGCTTTCTTGGTAAATCTTATATGAACTTCTCTTGGTAGCTTGTTTCTCACTGCATATCTTGTAAAAACTCGAAACACCTCATCTATTCCATCCATCATCTTCTCTTTCGTTATCTCCAATGCTTCTGCTAGGATTTCTATCATTATTTCTGCCAAATTTTCTCCCTTTTCTTCTTCTATATTTTGAAATCTGAGATAAAATTCAGATCTATCTCCCATCCTAACATTCCGCTCTTGTCTTGTTCGACCACACACAATCTGCTGTCAATATCTCCAATTTTCTTATCTCTTTGTTCATCTTTTTCTTCAATTTTTTTGAAATCTGTCCTCATATTTCATCATCATTTGGTGGATATTCTCAATTTTCTCACCTGTTTTTTCTGTTCTTTGTTCAATATTTTCTGTTCTCTTTTCATGAACACTTCAGCAGTGCCACAGGCTGATCGCGTCCATGCCACACCACATTTATTTATTTATTTATTTATTCGACTTGTATGCCGCCCTACTCCCTAAGGACTCAGGGCGGCGAACATTAAAAACGGGACAAATTTACAATAAAAAGACAATTAAACAAATAAACAAGCCGAATACAATTAAAAAGTTGAGAAAATTAAAACCCTCAACCCCCCCCCGGGTCATTCCAGGCCGGCCTGTTGAAACAACCAAGTCTTCAGGTCTTGGCAGAAGGAGCGGAGGTCAGGGGCCAAACGGAGATCCACGGGGAGCTGATTCCAGAGGGCAGGTGCTCCCACGGAGAAGGCCCTAGCCCTGGGAACCGCCAGCCGACAATGCCTGACCGACGGTATCCCAAGGAGGCCCCTCCTATGAGAGTGAACAGGGAGATCGGAAAGTGATGCTGGCAGGAGGCCCCAAGTACCCTGGACCCAAGCCATTTAGGGCTTTATAAGTTGTTACTAACACCTTGAAGGCGACCGAGAGGCAACCGGCAACCAATGCAAGCGCGCAGGAGGGTGTAACATGGGAGTATCGGGATACCCCATCACAGCCACAGCTGCATTCTGCACCATCTGCAACCTCCGGTCATCCGCAAGGGAGCCCCATGTAAAGAGCATTGCAGTAGTCGATTCTAGAGGTGATGAGCGCATGAGTAACCGTTCAAGGGCATCTCGGTCCAAATAAGGGTGGAGCTGGCGAACCAGCCGAACCTGGGCAAAAGCCCCCTGGCCACAGCTCCCACATGCTCCTCCAAACCAAGCTGTGAATCCAGGAGGACACCCAGGTTCTCGCCCTATCCACGGGGCAACACCTCCCCCATGACCAAAGATGGTACATCCAATAAAGACCGAGATGCGGTAAGAACAGCCACTCAGTCTTGGTGGGGTTGAGCTGAAGCCTATTACTCCCCATCCAGACCCGCATCGCCTCCAGGCACCGGGACATCACCGAGAGAGCATCACTGATCGGATCTGGGGTGGAGATATAAAGCTGGGTATCATCAGCATACTGATGATACCTCACCCAAAACCTCGGATGATCTCCCCAGCGGTTTCATGTAGATATTAAACAGGAGAGGCAAGAGAACGGACCCCTGAGGCACCCCACAAGTGAGGGGCCTTGGGGCCGACCTCTGCCCCCTGCCAACACCGACTGTGGGCCCGAGAGGAAGGAGGAGAACCACCGCAGAACGGTGCCCCCACCCCAGTCCTTGAGCGCTGCAGAAGGATACCATGGTCGATGGTATGAAAGCCGCTGAGAGATCTAACAGGACAAGGACAGAGGAACAACCCCTGTCCCAGCCCTCCAGAGATCATCCATCAGTGCGACCAATGCTGTCTCCGTGCTGTGTCCGCCCTGAAGCCTGATTGATATGGGTCTAAATAATCAGCTTCCTCCAGGAACAAGGGAAGCTGCTGAACCACCACGCTCTCAACAACCTTCGCTAAAAAGCAGAGGTTGGAGACTGGACGATAGTTGTTCAAAACGGCCGGGTCCAAGGCAGGCTTCTTGAGGAGGGCCTCACCACCACCTCTTTCAAGGCGGCGGAAAGACTCCCTCACTCAAGGAGGCGTTGACAATTGCCTGGAGCCAGTGCGGTAACCTCCTGGAGGCATACACCAACCAGGAAGGACATGGGTCCAATAAACACGTGGTGGAAGACAGCCTCCACATGATCCTGTCCACCTCATCAAGGGAGACCAGGTCAAACTCAACCCAGATAGAATCCACCGGACCCGTCGCCACCCCATCATCGGACCACTGCCAATCAGAGTCCAAGCCGGCACGAATTCGAGCTACCTTATCCGCCAGATGTAAACTAAATTCCTCTGCTCTGCCCTGCAAAGGATCATCCCCCTCCCTCATTTGGAGGAGGGAGCGGGTCACCCGAAACAGGGCCGCAGGGCGATCATCGGCGGATGCAATCAGAACGGAGAAGTAAGCACGCCTCGCTGCCCTGATCGCTTCCAGATAGGTCCTAATATAGGCTTGCAACTGGACACGGTCGGATTCGGAGTGGCTAGTCCTCCACCTGCTCTCCAGGCGTCTTCTCCGCCGTTTCATCCCCCGGAGCTCCTCGGAAAACCAGGGAGCCCATTGGGGTCTACGGCGGGGAAGAGGCCGCAAGGGGACAACCCGGTCGAGCGCCTCCAAAGCCGCCTGTTGCATTGAGTACATATGCATGCTTTATACTTTTCAGAGGTTCGATATTGTTCTATGTACAATCTTTGTTTTATTGATTGCATGTAATATTCTAATTTTCTGAGATTGTGGATTTGGGATTTTCATGAGCTGTAAGCCATAATCATCACAATTATGGCAAATCATGGCTTGAACTATCTTGCTTTGCATGTAATGAGTCTATCTCATATATTAGTTTTACCTTTTAAGTTGCATTACTGAAATAAATGAATTTTTGCACAATATTCTAATTTTTTGAGTTTCACCTATATATTAATTAAAAAGAAAGAACAATCTTCAGGTTCTTCTATACCTTAATACAATTGGTTCCAGTTGTTTAAAAAAGAAAAAAGGAAAAAGAAACCAATTTTGTTGCAGATCAATCACAATAAAAATTAAAAATAACCGTCTTCAGGTTCTTCTTTACCTTAATCCAATTAAGCAGAGTAGAATAGACCAAATACAATTAACAATCTCCAACAAGAAAAGAAAAAGAGAAAAGAGAAAAATATTTATCTGTTTGTGCATAAAAATTTCCAAAAGGAAGGAAAAAAAACTGAAAAAAGAAAAGGAAAGAGCACAGGTGTCTCCTCCAAAAGGCCACAATCCAGCTAAAAATAACTAAATGAGAGGGAAAGTAGAAAAGTAGAGAAGTCACACCAAAAACAAAAAGCAAAGAAAAAAAAACAAGCTTTCTGTCAAAGAGAAAACACTGCCACTGTGTAATGTCCAAAGCTTTTCTGTTAAATGCCAAACAAAGTTTACAGTTCTCTTTCCAAGGTCACTACAATCTTCTTTCTTTCAACTCAGAGCTTTCTTTCAACTCCAGACTCCAGCCACTGATAGTATCCCAGAGAAGCACCTGTATCAACAATCCTCCATGCTCATCCCACTATCTAAACAGGCTCAGAGTCCTTGAAATGTAACACCAGCTCTTGCTTTTCTCAACGTTATCAAACAGTCAAACAAGAAAAAGAAAACAATGTTTCCAAGCCTCTGGGTGGCAGTGTTACTTATTTTCCTCTACTTTCACTTCCCTCCTTATATTCAAAAGAAAAGAAAAAGAAAAGAAAAGAAATTAAAAAATACAATGAAGCATTGAAAAAAGAAAAGGGCAAAAGAAGAATTATTATATAGTTATTTAAAGAAAAAAAGAAAAAAAGACCAGTCCAGTTTAAAATTCAAAAGCGTTTGTAAAAAATCCAGCAATAAAAAGTTTTTTAAAAAAACACTAAGTTTGACCCAGGCTTAGTTTCGCCGCTTTAACCTCTTCTGTCTTCAATTTTAACTTTTCTTTTAAACTTTTAGGGTGTTCTGTCAATCAATAATGAATAAAAAATTATCTCACCAAACCGACACACCTTCTCTCCAACTTTCTTCCGTCTCGGAGCTGTCCCAGCTTCAGCAGCTTTGATGGCCACCTCTCTGCCACCGGTAAAAAGGGCTTCTCCTGGATCTACCAGGGACTTTGCGGTGTCCCTGGGATCAGCAGGATGTGCCCTTCTCTATCACCATCTCTACGGGACAGTTTAGGTCCAAAAGGACCATCCAGCGGCAGAGATATTGACGGCGATCTTGGAGCTTCAAGATCGTGCGTCGTACTGCTGCGATGCCAGCCCCACCTCACCCTTGCAGTTTTTATCTTGCAAGGTGGCCTTCCTGGTAGCAATTACCTCTGCCAGAAGGATCTCGGACTTGGCAGCTTTGTCTGTCAGGAAAGACCTTTGTGTGTTTCACACCAACTGAGTGGTATTAAGACTAGACCCTTCATTCATGCCAAAGGTGAACTCGTGGTTCCACAGAGCCCAGGAACTAATCTTACCTGACTTTTGCCTGCATCCTGTGCACGCATTAGAAAGAAGATGGCATACTCTGGATGTTCGGAGGGCCTTGAGGATTTACGTTAAGTGGACATCGCCCTTTAGGAGGTCTGAATCCCTCTTTATTTCCTTTCAACCTTCCACTATGGGCTGCAAGGTGACTCCAACGACTGTGAGGAGATGAATAAGACTGTGCATATCCAAAGCCTACCAAACCCAAGGACTTGCAGTTCCTCCAAGGATAACAGCACACTCAACAAGGAGTGCAGCCACATTGGCGGTGTGGGCCACCCAGGCCTCTCTGGAGGAGGTTTGCAGGGTGGCTACCTGGGCCTCACCTTCTCCATTCATCAGACACTATAAGCTGGACTCTTTTGCTTCTGCTGAGGCAGCTTTTGGATGGAGGGTTCTGCAAAAGGTCCATCCTGTCTAGGGGATTGGGACTGCACTAGGCCCACCCATAGGACAACCTGCTTTGGTATGTCCCAATCCTGAATGCTATCTCCACCACAATGGAGAAGGGTTGTTGATTCTCACCTGATACGACCTTTCTCTTTGGGTGGAGATAGCATTCAGTCCCACCCCTTTTTGGTGCATCCGAATGTAATGGTGTATGTTACTATTGTAGGAGAACACGTCAGTCTGTCACTATTCCTTCGCCAATTTCTGGGAGGTCCCTTGCAACAGAGGGAGTGTCCTCAAAGATTTGACAGACTCAGTCCAATCAGCAAGTGGAGACTGATCACCCAATCCTGAATGCTATTTCCACCCAAAGAGAAAGGTCGTATCAGGTGAGAACCAACGAACCTTTTGGGGATGGGAAGGATAATAAAACATACAATAATGTGGTTTCATAAGTGTGCACACCCTTAAGCTAATACTTTGTTGAAGCACCTTTTGATTTTATAACAACTTTCAGTCTTTTGGGGTAGGAGCCTATCAGAATGGCACATCTTGCCTTGGAAATCATTGTGCACTCTTCCTTATAAAATAACTCCAAATCTGTCAGATTGAGAGTGCATCTCCTGTGCACAGTCTTCTTCAGGTCACTCCACAGATTTTTCACTTGGATTCAGGTCCGGGCTCTGGCTGGCTGGGCCATTCTAAAACTTTGATATTTGCCTGGTGAAGTTATTCTTTTGTTGATTTGGAGGTATGCTTTGGGTCATTGCCATGTTGGAAGGTGAAATTCCTCTTCACTTTCAACATTTTTATTTATTTATTATTTATTATTTGAACTTGTATGCCGCCCCATCTCTGAAGACTCAGGGCGGATCACAGCTAAAAAAAACAGAGACAATAAATACTTAAAAAACGATTAAACTAAATTACAAGCCCAAATCCTAAAAACAAATTTACAATAATTAACATTAAAAACTATCCCCCCCCCAAGGAGGGGTCACAGCCCGGGTTGGTCAAATAACCAGGTCTTTAACTCACGGCGGAAGGTGAGGAGGTCAGGGGCCAGGCGGAGCCCCAAGGGCAGTTGATTCCAAAGATCAGGGGCCGCGACAGAATAGGCTCGCCCGGGACTGCCAGCTGGCATTGGGCCGACGGGACCCCAAGGAGTCCTTCCCTATGTGCTCGCACAGGGCGGCCGGCATTCGATATCGGAAGAAGACGCTCCCTTAAATATTGAGGACCCATGTCGTGCAGGACTTTATATGTTAAAACTAAAACCTTGAATCTCACCCGAGTGCAACCGCAACCAGTGCAAGCAGCACAGGAGGGGGTAACATGGGAGAATCGGAGACTCCCATCACCACCAGCCACGCATTCTGCACCAGCTGCAATCTCGGATGGTATGCAAGGGCAGTCCTAAATACAGAGCGTTGCAGTAGTCGAGTCTAGAGGTAACAAGAGCGTGAGTGACTGCGCAGGGCATTTCGGTCCAGAAAAGGGCGAAGCTGAACAAGGCGGAGCTGGGCAAAGGCCCCCCTGGCAACGGCCTCCACCTGCTCCTCCAACCAGAGCCCTACATCCAGGAGGACCCCAGATTCCGCCCTATCCACAGGGGCAACACCTCTCCCCTATGGCCAAAGATGGACAATCCTGACTGGGCCGAGATGCCGATATGCACAGCCACTCAGTCTTGGCCGGGTTGAGTCAAGCATGTTCCCGCTCATCCAGATCCGCACCGCATCCAAACACCGGGTCATCACGGAGAGGGCATCGCTGATCTGGTTTGGGGTGGAGATGTACAGCTGGGTATCATCCGCACTGATGGAATCTCACCCCAAAACCACGGATGATCTCACCCAGTGGCTTCATGTAGATGTTAAATAAAAGAGGGAGAGGACCGACCCTGAGGGACCCCACAAGAGAGCCCTTGGGGTCGACCTCACCCCCCCAACACCGATGCATACCGCCCAAGAGGTAGGAGGAGAACCACTGAAGAACAGTGCCCCCACTCCCAACCCCCACGCAAAGGATACCATGGTCGATGGTATCGAAAGCTGAGAGGTCTAATAAGACCAGGACAGAGGAAAAACCCCTGTCCCGGGCCCTCCAGAGATCATCCATCAGCACGACCAATGCCATCTCCGTGTTGTAACCAGGTCGGAAGCTCGATTGATACAGATCCAGGTAGTCCGCTTCATCCAGGAAAAGTGGAACCTGCTGAGCCACCAAACTCTCAACAACCTTCTCCAGAAAGCGAAGGTTGGAGACTGGACGAAAGTTGTCTAACACGGTCGGGTCCAGAGCAGGCTTCTTCAGGAGGGGTCTCACCACCGCCTCCTTCAAAGCGGAGGGAAAAACACCCTCCCTTAATGAAGCGTTGACAACTGCCCGGAGCCAACCGCAGGTGGCCTCCCTGGCGGCATAAGTCAGCCAGGAAGGACACGGGTCCAACAAACATGTGGTGGAACTCAGACGCCGCATAATCCTGTCCACTTCATCCTCGGAAACAGGATCGAACTCATCCCAGATCACACTGACCAGACTACTTGTATCCCGTTCCTCAGACCACTGCAAATCAGAGGACAACCCCTAATCCAGCGATCTTATCCAACAGATATTGACCAAACTCCTCAGCCCTTCCTCAAGAACGGGTCCGCCCCCATACGAAGGAGAGAGCGGGTTACCCAAACAGGGCGGCTGGGCGGTTATTCGGACGCTATGAGAGTGGAGAGATAAGACCTTCTCGCCTCTCTCATAGCTACCAGGTAAGTCCTAATATAGGCTCTTAGCTGGGCTCGGTCGGACTGAGAGCGGGTGGACCTCCACCTGCTCTCTAAACCCCTACGACGACGTTTCATCTCCCGGAAGTCCTCGGTATACCAAGGTGCCATCCGGGATCCGTGGCGTGTAAGGGGACGCATGGGGACAACCCTGTCGAGGGCATCTGATGCGGCCCGTTGCCAGGCAACCGCCAGCTCCTCGGCAGAGCTGTGGGCAAGGGAAGAGGGAAAAAACCCCAGTTCCGCCTGGAACCTCTCAGGGTCCATCAGGCATCTGGAGTGGAACCATCTAAGTGGCTCCTCTTCCCAGCAGTGGGGGGCGGCCTGTTGAAAGACCAGCCGTAGGAGATAGTGATCAGACCATGGAACGGCAACGCCAGTGTGGGTTGCCCTCTGTCACTACGCCACTGTTCAGAGACAAAAACTAGGTCAAGAGTATTTCCCCCCTCATGAGTCGAGTTAACAGAGGCATGAAATTTTAACAGAGGCATAATTGACTGATATTTGGGATGGTTCATAATTCCCTTCACCTTGACTAAAGCCCCAGTTCCAGCTGAAGAAAACCAGCTGCAAAGCATAATGCTGCCACCAGCATGCTTCACTGTGGGAATGGTGTACTTCTGGTGATGCAGAGTGGTGTTTTTGCGCAAAACATACTGTTTGGAATTATGGCCAAAAAGCTCAACTTTGGTCTCATCAAACCATAGCACATTTTCCCACATGCTTTCGCCAGACTTGATGTAGGTTATTGCAAAATGTAGCCGGGCTTGGATGTTTTCCTTTGTAAGAAAAGGCTTCTGTCTTGCCACCCTACCCCACAACCCAGACATATGAAGAATACAGGAGATTCAGCATAGACTAGTCTTGCAGCTGTAATCATGTGTATTATTAAATATGTCATTTCTTTATTGTACCTCCCTATGTTAATTCCCAATAGAAAGAGTTCCAGTTGATATTCGAGTTTGATTTCACCTATTTCCTCTAACCAACTCTGAATTTTGTGCCAAAAATCCTGGGCTTTCCTACAAGTCCACCATATATGATAATACAATCCATTTTCCTGGGAGCATTTCCAACAAATAGGAGATAAGTTTGGATACATTTTAGCTAATTTTGTTGGAGGGATGTGCCACCTATAAAACATTTTCTCAGCTATTCTTCCGATGTCCCGATCACGAAATGAGCAATCACCACAAGTATTTTCAAGAACAGTAGATTCCTCTTTAATCCGAACGACAGGTAACAGCAAGCAAAAAAGGGTTTAAAGTCAGCTCTAAGTTGCAACATACGATAGCACAGTATTTATCGTTACATTTTGAGTGTTTACACCATATATGGCTAGTTAATCCCCAACCGTTGCTGCTCCCTAACATCCAGCAATGCTTATTCACTAACCCACGCCCCCCGCCGCTCACCTCATCGCATCATCCCAAAGTGCCCATCATCCTAAAGTGCCCATTAACCCCATCACATTCCCCATGTTATTTCACCCATGCTGTGTCATCCCACTCCCCGCTGAGTCCACTATCCCCCTCCCGCTCTTTCATGGGGCATTCAGAGCCGCAGCGAAGGAAGCTGACGTCATCTGCTTGGTCCCACCGGTCGTGAAGTTTGATCATGGTCTATCAACTCTGCTGCTGCTGCTGCCTATAGTCCTCAACCAGTCAGCTTATCAGAACAGTTGGGGCTACTTGATCCGTTTCTACGTCGCTGAGGTTGTCACGGCTCCACATAGCACGTTTGCGGAGTCGTGACATGCGGCCCCCTCTACCAGGAACCTCCCTATAAAATAAGATATGATTAATAAACATAGATTGACAACTATATACAATTAGACCTCGGGTCCTGCTTTATCAAGATTTGTACTGCGAAATTTTCTTATCAGTCTAGATGCACACATATCAGAGATATTAACCCAGGAAGCTTCAGATTCAGGATACCCTTTCCATTGCACTAAATATTGAATAGTATGTCTATGCCTTCGGGAGTTCAGTATTTTGTCTATTTCAACATGGCCGGTGTCCCCACATATAGGTGTTATGGATGTTACTTCATTACTAATGTTGCCAGACTTTAGTAAACCTGTATGAAATACGGGATGAATCCATCCTAACCACGTCGGTACTTTTAGTTTAACAGTTACTGCATTGATGATTTTCATTATTTCAGAAGGACCTATGTATTTTGGACCTAGTTTTCGACTGTTCAATTTCAATTTGATGTATTTAGTAGAGAGGTACACTTTTTCTCCTATTTGGAAAGGTTTGTTACTACCTCTCTTTTTGTTCGCTTGAGTTTTATATTCCATGGAAGTCTTCTCTAAGGCCTTTTGAACATCTTGCCAACAATCCCGTACTCTGATTGACCAGTCTCTGACACTTATTGGGTCTTCTGGTTTACATGTAAAGTCCAGCACTGGCCAGAATTCCAACCCATATACCACAAAAAAGGGACTATGTCCTGTACTACTGTGTGTGGCATTATTATAGGCAAACTCGGCAAAGGGCAGTAACTCAGCCCATTCTCTTTGTCGATCTGATACATATGATCGTAAATAGCGTTCCACCATGGCATTTGCTCTTTCAGCTGCCCCGTTGGTGCTTGGATGATAGGCTGAACTAAGCCCTTGGGTAGATCCCAATACTCTAAGGAATGCTCTCCAAAATTTCGCAGTAAATTGTACTCCCCTATCCGATATTATTCTCCTGGGTGAGTCATGTAGTTGATATATATGCTTGACAAACATTTCTGGTAATTTTCTAGCCGAAGGGAGACCCCGACAAGGGATGAAGTGTGCTTGTTTTGAAAACAAGTCTACCACTGTCCATATTACAGTGTATCCTTTACTGTCTGGTAAATCCACTATAAAATCCATCACAATATCCTGCCATGGTCTTTCCGGTTCTCTCACTGTTTGCAATAACCCCATTGGTTTACTCACCCGGGGTTTAGAAGTTGCACAAATATGACTTTTCTTTATATATTGTTCAACATCAGCCCTCATTTTGGGCCACCAGAATTGTCGTCTCACTAGCAGTAGTGTTTTAAGAAAGCCAAAATGTCCAGCCTGTTTTACGTCATGACACTTTGTGAGTATTTCAGTCCTACATTCAGCTGGCACATATATTTTATCCCCTTTCCAGGCTAATCTGTCTCTATAGGTGCACAACAGTGGATTTTTCTTAAGCCAACCATCCTGAGAAGTTTTAGTCCTTAAGACATCTTGATGCAAGTCTTTTAATCTGGTCATACAACCTGTTGGCTCGGATGCTCCATTAGTTATTAGAGCCTGAATGATAATTTCGTGTGTTGACCTATATTGAGGCAACCGGGATAAGGCATCTGCCATAAAGTTTTGTCCACCTGGTACGTATTTTAAAATGAAATTAAATCATTTAAAATACATAGCCCACCTTACTTGTTTTGGGGATAAACGTCTAGGTTTCTGTAATGCTTCTAAATTTCGGTGATCAGTCCACACCTCAAACATTTCTGTAGCCCCTTCCAGAAAATCCCTCCACGTGCTTAATGCCCACTTGACCACAAACGCCTCCTTTTCCCATATTGCCCATCCCCTCTCTGTATTAGTAAATTTTCAGGATGTATACGCACAGGGTTGTAACTTCCCTTCCTCGTTTTCCTGTAGCAGAACAGCTCCGATGGCCACATCACTGGCATCAGCTTGGATGATATACTTTTTACATGGGTCAGGGTGCCATAACACAGGTTCTTTAGAAAATAATGATTTTAATGTCTCGAACACCAGTTGACATTGTTCTGACCACTGAATTGGTTGATTCGGTTTTGACTTGTGTGGTTGTTCTTTTGTTTTCAATAATTCAGTTAATGGTAATGCAATATGGGCAAAATGAGGTATGAACTGGCGATAGAAGCTCGCAAACCCTAAAAAACTCTGTATCTGTTTTCTGGTTTGGGGAACGTGCCAGTCCATCACAGCTTTTACTTTATTTGGATCCATTTCTAGTCCTGTGTTGGAAATGCCAAATAATCAAGTTTTTTGCGATGGAATTCACACTTAGATAACTTTACGTATAATTCAGCCTGCAATAATTTAGTTAGCACACTCCATACTAATTGTATGTGTTTCTCCATGGTTTGGGTATAAATCAATATATCATTCAGATATACTAGCACTCCGTGATATAAATGTTCATGCAGCACTTCATTAATAAGCTGCATAAATACTGTGGGAGCGCCTTGTAACCCAAAGGGCATTACACGGAATTGGTAGCTACCTAGGGGGCAATTGAATGTGGTTTTCCACTCATCCTCCGGTCGTACCTGTACATGATAATAGGCTTCTTGCAAATCTAATTTAGTGAAGAACCGTCCTTTCAATAAAGTCGCCAATAACTCATGGTAACGGATATAAATTGTTAATACATATTGCATTGAGGCCCCTGAAATCAACACATAATCTCAGGCCTCCATCTTTTTTTTCATGGAACAGTACAGGAGCAGCTATTTGGGATCGACCAGCCTTGATGAACCCACAAGCTAAGTTTTTATCCAAAAAGTTCCTCATTTCGGTCATCTCTTTTGGGGTCATTGCGTACATACACAGCTTTGGCAGGTTCGCACCAGGAACCAATTCAATGGCACAATCTGTTGGGCGATGTGGAGGTAACAGCTCACACTTCTTTTCACTAAAAACCTCCCTCAAGTCCTGATACACTGATGGAAAAGGTAATTCATGACTTTCGGTCAACATAGTGATTGGCTCATTTTCTGGATTGTACTTTGAGGATTCTGGCCCTAGTGGTGGAGGATCAGGCCCTATAAGAAGTCTCAAGCATCGGAAACCCCTTCCCACCAAATGGTAGGTTTGCATCGGTCCAACCACACCAAACCTAAGATCATTGCTTCTTGCATTTCTGGTACTACAATAAGTCTAAGGTATTCCCAATGAGTTCCAATCTCTAATCGAACTGGGATAGTCATCATCATCGCCGGCGCCCCACCCAATAAGGAGCCATCAACCTGTTCAAACTTCATGGGGGTAGGAAGGGGTTCTACTTTCAATTTAAGCTCCTCTACTACCCGCTGACTGATTAAACACCGGGTACATCCCGTGTCTATTAAGGTGCCATATCTACCTCATATTTTTGCACTTACATTCTCTAATATTACAGGGATGATAAAAGGTCGAACAGGAGAGCTTACCATAGGATCTTCCTGACTCTCGTCCCCTCTGTGGTCTAATCCCGACACTACTCGTGGCTGGCGTTGCTCTTCACACTGTTTCACCTCTCTTTTAGGTGGATCTGTTGTTGTTTCGTTCTGTCTTAAACCCTGTGATCTTTCACGTGTAGCCCCCCTCCCATACCGGCCTTGTGACACAGTTCCCAATGGCACCCTTGCTGTCTGTTTCATCTGATCTGTGGTCTGTGTTGAACATTCAAACACTCTATGGCCCTCAATATTACACCGAAAACACCTTAGATTCTTTTTACTATTACTACTGGGGAGAACATTCCCTGGTTCACTTCTTCTTGTATTGGTCTCACCTGAACCAGTCCTCCGTGTGGTTTCAGGTTTTTCTTTAAATTTCTTTAACCCCATGTCTAGCTCTACCATTGTTTTATACCATTCTGTGATTCTTTGAGGGACTCCCTGGTAAACACAAGCTTGCCTCAACCCTCTGTCCAGCCCTGCCCTAAACTCTTGGATTAAGAGCCGTTGAGGCCAAGCCCGCAATTTGCCAGCTAATCTTCTGAAGTCTTTGACATATTCTACAGCCGGCCGTCCATTCTGTCTCAAAGCCATAATAGCTTCTTCGGTCTAATGTATTCTAGATTTATCCTCAAATTGATTCCGCAATGCGTCCAAAAATAAGCTTACATCAATTAACTCCCTAGCTTTAGCGCTGTGCAGCTCTGCGACCCAATCTGCTGCATCCCCTGTCAGCACCCCTGTTATCGCTACATAGACCACTGAGATGGATAATATGTGGCATACAATTCTAAATGATTGACCACCTGACTTAAAAATAAAGCAATGCGGTCAGGGTTCCCATCAAAAGAGGTTTGCAGGGGAGGTGGCCCCCACACCGGACGCTGTTGCCACCCTCCAGACCCTCTATTGCCTTCCCAAGAGCCTTCATGTTGTCACGCCAAGGGAGTCTCTCCACTAGGGGTCAGTGTGGCTCCTCTCAAGCAGGGTTCCGACATCCCCACTACTTCAGCTAATGAAACATCATAACCGGTTGCAATGTTAGTCAGATTTTTCCTTTGACTAGAGTCCCCCTCAGTCTGGGGTCCCGAACTAAAGAATGAAGTGTCCTCTGTTCCCATTACCCCCAATGACTGTCTGGAGGTATGGTCCCTAATACTTAGTGCACCATACTTTAGCCTCAGAGTTCTATGGTACTAGCTCCAAGACTGGATGTGGATGTACTCCACTCATCTTCCTCAGCTATTCGTCTTTCTCTCCACTTCTCAAAGAAGCCGGGATTTACGGGGACATTAGCAGGGGGTTTTCTTCATGTGCTTTTTCCCCCTGAGTCCTCGGAAAGGTCCAACCCATCTTTTCTTCCTAGCTGCATTTTGGGTCTCACCACCTGTTGTGGACCTTCATCACTTCCGGCAGATGATCCTCCTGGTTTAGCCTCCCGTTCCTTCTCACGTGCACCCTCAACATGGTCCTCCTCCTCCATTTGTGCACACTCAATTTGCCCCACTGCATTCACATCCGTCCCCTCAGCCATAATGTCAGTCTTCAGTAAAGTCAAAGGCACCAAATTCACCGAAGGAACACTAGCTGTTAATCATTGAGAGCTGGCTTTCTATCTCAGCTATTCTTCCGATGTCCCAATCACGAAATGAGCAATCACCACAAGTATTTTCAAGAACAGTAGATTCCTCTTTAATCCGAACGACGGGTAACAGCAAGCAAAAAGGGGTTTAAAGTCAGCTCTTAGTTGCAACATACGATAGCACAGCATTTATCGTTACGTTTTGAGCGTTTACACCATATATGGCTAGTTAGTCCCCAACCGTTGCTGCTCCCTAACATCCAGCAATGTTTATTCACTAACCCACGCCTCCCACGCCGCCACCTCATCGCATCATCCCAAAGTGCCCATCATCCTAAAGTGCCCATTAACCCCATCACATTCCCCATGTTATTTCACCCGTGCTGTGTCATCCCACTCCCTGCTGAGTCCGCTATCCCCCTCCCGCTCTTTCATGGGGCATTCAGAGCCTCAGCAAAGGAAGCTGACATCATCTGCTTGGTCCCGCCGGTCATGAGGTTTGATCATGGTCTATCAACTCTGTCACCACTGCTGCCTATAGTCCTCAACCAGTCAGCTTATCAGAACAGCTGGGGCCACTCAATCCATCTCTACGTCGCTGAGGTTGTCGCGGCTCCACATAGCATGTTTGTGGAGTCGTGACACATTTTGTATAGGTTTTCTTTATACGATGTGGCCAATGTTATTTTTTATTTCTTTCCCATAGAATTTGCCATTTGTCCAAATTAATGCCATGTCCAATATCCTTTGCCCACGCCAACATCGTTTCTTTTACTTGTTCCTCCTCTAATTTATATTCCAATAGAACTCTATAAATTTTCCTTATCAATTTATCGTCTGCTCTCAGTAGTATTTCATCTAATTTCATTTTTTGTCTGCTAATACCCTGATCCTTCCTATCTTTTGTGTATCATGATTGGACTTGTAGGTAAGCCCACGATTCCAAATCCACTCCTTGCTCTTTCAATTCTTGCCTTGATTTCAAGTCTCCTGTCTCATTTAGAATATCTTCATATGTAATAATTTTTCCTCGGTGAAGCAAATTTGGATACATTAAGGCTTCCAGTGTGGATAACCATATTGGTGCTTCTATATATATTTGTTGTTTTGTTTTATTCCATATTGATAGTAATGCCTGCCTGATCCTATGTCTTTGAAAATATTGGTGGGCCTCTTGTCTATCTTGCCATAAAAAGGCATGCCATCCTGCTTGTAGGTTGTGGCCTTCTAAAGCTAACATTCTTCTATTGTCAAGAGTTATCCAATCCCTCACCCAGGTAAGCGTTGCTGCTTGATAATATATTTCCCAATCGGGTAAGCCGAAACCACCTCTTTCGTTAGCATCCTGCAACAGTTTTAATTTAATCCTGGTTTTTTTCCTTTGCCATATAAATTTCAATGTTAGTTTGTTCAAATCACAGAAGAATTTTTTTTCTAATTTTATGGGAATATTTTGAAAGAGAAAAAGTAATTTTGGCAATACATTCATCTTTATAACTGCTATTCTGCCCATAAAAGATAATCTTAAATTACCCCATTTTCCCAAATCTTCTGTTATACGTTTCATTAATACAGTGTAATTGTCTTCCTTGATGTGCATTTTGCCGAAATCTTAATCCCCAAATATTTTATCTTATTCACTATCTGGATGTCTGTTATCTTAGTCAGTGCTTCTTTTTGCTTATTCATCATATTTTTGGTAATTATTTTAGTTTTTTCCTTATTAATTTTCAGTTCTGCAACCTCTTCATATTCTTCTAGGATTTCTATAAGTTTTGATCCCGAATTTTGTGGTTCTTCTAGAATAAAAACTAGGTCATCTGCGAACACTTGTAGCTTAAATTCTTCTTTATTTTTAAACCTTTTATTTGTATTTCTTTTCTAATTGTTCTCACTAATACTTCTAGGGTTAGAATAAACAAGAGCGGTGATAATGGACATCCCTGCCTTGTTCCCTTTTGGATTTTAAATTTGTTAGTCGTTTCCCCGTTGATTAATATTTTTGCTTCCTGATTATTATATATCACCAAAATCACATTTAAAAATTTCTGCCCCAAATCCATGTAACTAAGTTGTTGTAAGATAAAATTCCATTTGACATTGTCAAATGCCTTGTGGGCATCCAGAAACAATAGTGCCACTTGGTCTCCACTGTGTTCTTCATAGTATTCTAAAGTATCCAGGATTATCCTTAGATTATTTTTAAGTTGTCTTTGTGGAAGAAAACCATTCTGGTCAGTGTGAATAAATTCATTTAAAATTTTTTTGAATCTATCAACTATTATTGTTACAAAAATTTTATAGTCCACAATTAACAAGGATATTGGTCTATAGTTTCTAATATTTGTCTGGTCAGTGTTTTCTTTGGGAATGATTGTAATAGTCGCTTCATTTCATGTTTGTGGAACTTTCACCTCTTCAAAACTGGAAACTCAAGGAAATTCCAGATGAAGCGGAGATAATTAAAAAGATATGGACATGCGCAGAAATGGATAAACTAACATTGGAATTAAAAAAATAAAGATGAGACTGAATATTATAAAGTATGGGATAAATTTTACCATTGGTTGGGAAAAGGAAGGACCTAAAATCAAAACTAAAATGAGATAAGGATGTTAAGATAACAGATTAGGAATATAGAGAATTTTTGGAATATATAAATGTATATACTATGTAAATATGTATTATTTGCCATCCAAAATAGTTATGTATGACAGATAGGTGTGTCAGGATGATTACACCACATTTATAGTTTTTAAATGTTTTCTTTTTGTTTAATAAAAATTTTTAAAAAAGAATACAGGAGATTGTTGTCACATGTAGTACATAACCAGGACTTGCTAGAAATCTCTGCAGCTCCTTTAATGTTGCTGTAGGCCTCTTGGGAGCTTCTCTGACCAGTTTTCTTCTTGTTTTTCCATCAATTTTAGAGGGACATCCAGTTCTTGGTAATGTCACTGTTGTGCCATATTTTCTTCACTTGTCGATGATTGTCTTCACTGTGTTCCATATGCAATGCCTTGGAAATGTTTTTGTACCCTTCTTCTGACTGATACCTTGCAACAATGAGTTCCCTTTGATGCTTTTTAAGATGTTTGCAGATCATGGCTTTTGCTGTAAGGGGCAACTGAGTAAATGTCAGAGATACATTACTAGAGCAGCTGAACTTTATATGGATCAGAGTCACTTTATTGATGGCAGGTTTGTACTGACTACTATGTAACAACAGTTTGAATGTGATTGGTTAATGCTGAACACAGCCACATTCCTAATGAGAGCATGTGGACACTTATGCAACCACCTTAGTGCAAGTTTTTATTGTTATGTTTGCCCTAAAATATTTGTTTTTTTAATTGAATTGTGCAGCTTGTATGTTGTATTAAACGTGGAAAGAAATCTGAAGTGATTTATCTTGGTTTGATTTTTTTACATCTCAAACATCTGGCATTTTAACAGGGGTGTATAGACTTTTTATATCCATTGTATATTAATATGCCGCTTCTTATTCCCACTTCAAAAGTGTCACCTGTATGTGTATGTTAGTTTTTCTCTGATACACTAAAATGAGTGTATTTGTGATTGATTTCTCCTCCTTCACAGAATAGCTCATTCAGATTTCAGACAAGAGGACATAGTTTCATATCAGAGAGAAGTTTAATACAGTAGCTTGAGGGCAATATGATCAGAAAATCTTTTCAGATGTAACCACCAATTATGTATATACTGTTGTAAGATCAACTATGACAGGGCTATTATTTGTCTAATACAGGTGAAACTCGAAAAATTAGAATATCGTGCAAAAGTTCATTTATTTCAGTAATGCAACTTAAAAAGTGAAACTAATATATGAGATAGACTCATTACATGCAAAGCAAGATAGTTCAAGCCGTGATTTGCCATCATTGTGATGATTATGGCTTACAGCTCATGAAAACCCCAAATCCACAATCTCAGAAAATTAGAATATTACATGCAATCAATAAAACAAGGATTGAACATAGACCAATATCGGACCTCTGAAAAGTATAAGCATGCATATGTACTCAGTACTTGGTTTGGGCCCCTTTTGCAGCAATTACTGCCTCGATGCAGCATTGCATGGAAGCTATCAGCCTGTGGCACTGCTGAGGTGTTATGGAAGACCAGGATGCTTCAATAGTGGCCTTCATCTCTTCTGCATTGTTCAGTCTCATGTCTCTCATCTTTCTCTTGGCAATGCCCCATAGATTCTCTATGGGGTTCAGGTCAGGCGAGTTTGCACAGTAATCCCACGGTCATTGAACCAGGTTTTGGTGCTTTTGGCAGTGTGGGCAGGTGCCAAGTCCTGCTGGAAAATGAAGTCAGCATCCCCATAAAGCTCGTCTGTGGAAGGAAGCATGAAGTGCTCCAAAATCTCCTGGTAGACGGCTGCGTTGACCCTGGACTTAATGAAGCACAGTGGACCAACACCAGCAGATGACATGGCTCCCCAAATCAAGACAGACAGTGGAAACTTCACACTGGACTTCAAGCATCTTGCAGTGTGTGCCTCTCCATTCTTCCTCCAGACTCTGGGTCCTTGATTTCCAAATTAGATGCAAAAGTTCCTCTCATGAGTCTATCTCATATATTAGCTTCACCTTTTAAGTTGCATTACTGAAATAAATGAACTTTTGCACAATATTCTAATTTTTCGTGTTTCACCTGTAAAGGAAATCAACCCTGACTGCTCTTTGGAAGGACAGATACTGAAGCTGAAATACTTTGGCCACCAAATGAGAAGAGAGGACTCATTGGAAAAAACCCTGATGTTGGGAAAGATTGAAGGCAAAAGAAGGGGACGGCAAAGGATGAAATGGTTAGTATCATTGACATGGTGGGCATGGGTCTGGGTGAATTCCAGGATAGTGGAGGACAGGGAGGCCTGGTGTGCTGTGGTCCATGGGGTCAGGGAGGGTTGGGCATGACTTAGCAACTGAACGACAATTAATACATAGGTATTATATACTGTAGGTAATAGCTCAATTATTATACTTCCCCTGAAGTACCACCGAGGGTGAAGCAACCAAGTGAGGTACAACAGGGTTTTTCAAACTGTAGTCCTGCAGAACTTGAGGGGATTCTGTGATTAAGGGGAAGAAAATCCCTTCACTCAGTGCAGTCAGGGGCATCCATAGCAATTTTTATAAGGAGCAGAAAACGTCATAGCCACTACTTTGTAGGACAGAGTTTCCAGTTGTTTATTTACCTGATCGGTTCCACAGCTTGCAGATGTTTGAATATCCCAGAGCTGGAGAAAGCTCTGTAACAACCTAAGCAATCAAGGTCATAGAACTTTGTCAGGTTAAACAACTTTCTCTAATGCCCAACCCACAAAGGCTCTCTGATCATTTTGTAGTTTAGTTCATTAGCACATTTTTACAAAATTCATTTTTAGTCTTGTCCCATTACAGTGCTGATAAAAATTGGCTTGAAAATCCACAGTGACATACACTCTTTTACAGCTGGATTTTCTGGTAGAGATGAAATAACCCATCATCCAATCTAAAATTTTAAGAGCTTTATTTCAAGTGGATTTGCTACTGTACATCTCTTAATTCATACAAATTTAAGGGCCTGCATTTGTTGACTTAATTACCAAATTTGGTCTGAATCCTAAGGTCAACTCATAAAACATTTTGTATACACATTTTATAGTTGACAACAGAAAGAAGGGGGGGAGTTTCAAAGAGCAGGCAACAGTGTGAAATCGAAAGTACATTCCATTCATATTTTCTTCAAAGACTGATTAGATGGCTGAAGCTTCTGCCACGAAAAAAATCTAATTGGAGAGCATGATTGATGACTCTTGGCTATGGATGTTTTTCATTGGATGATACACCCAGAGGGGTGGAGGGAAAAGCAAGATCAAGGGTGACAGTGAATTACATATCTCAGAGTTGGCTATGCCCAGGTTAGTGCCGGACGCAGAATGTTACCTTCAAATAAATCCTCTTTAGTTTGGTGGGGGAAACGACCAGGAAAAATCCCTGGACTGCTACAAATGGTAGCGGAGCCAACAAGGCTATGGGAGGAGATTGCAATGGACTTCATAGTGGAGTTGCCAAAAAGTGGGGGAAACACAGTGATCTGGACTGTAATAGACTTATTTTCCAAACAGGCACATTTCTTACCTTTCAGCGGACTATCCTCAGCCCGCCAGTTAGCCAAGCTGTTCCTGAAGTACATCTACCACCTGCATGGAGTACCACAGAGAATTATCTAAGACAGAGGGGTCCAATTCATGGCCAAATTTTGGAGGGAGTTCCTGCGGTATATTGGGTTGTCCCAGGATTTTAGCTCGGCCTTTCATCCAAGCACCAATGGAGGGGGCAGGGAGATTGAATGCCATGGTAGAGCAGTATCTGAGGTGCTATGTGAATTATCAGCAGTCCAATTGGGTGGACCTCCTGCCTTTCGCGGAGGTCGCATACAATAAAGCTGTTCACAGTAGCACGGGACTAACTTCCTTCAAGGTAGTGAGAGGCATGGACTTCGTCCCAATGCCTGAGTATCCAAGGGACCCCCCCCTCCTCAGTCAGCCTGACTGATTGGATGTCAAAGCTGAAAGCAACTTGGGAGAATGTCAAAAAAGCACTGGCAAAAGTGGCACAGACCTATAAGAGACAGGCAGACAAACACCGAGCCCCGCAATGACCATTCCAGTTGGGGGAGAAGGTTTATCTCTCCACCAAATATCTGAGCGAGAAATTGGGGCCAAAGTTCATGGGACCATTCCCCATAGTAAAGATCATCAACCCAGTCACGGTGCAATTGAAGTTGCCCCGATGGTTAGGGAAAATACACCCAGTTTTCCATAGTAGCCTATTAAAACCTGTGGTTGGATCAACGCTGAGGCCCCTACCTCATGAGCCCCCAGATGTATTCTAATTTATACTGTGTTCTCAATAAAGGAGAATATTTGTAGCTCAGGGTTGAAATGAGGGGTCCTTGGTGCTCTCTGAGCTTGGCTGTTTTCTTGCAGACGTTTGATTACCCAAACTAGGTAACACTGTTAGTGCGGTGTTTTATACTGCCTTTTTCTGCCAACACTGAATTTTCAGCAAATTAAATGGCTATGTATATTTTAATGTCTTTTTTCCATTTTATACCATCATGGATAATTTAGAAATGTTCTATTTATTGAAATGTAAGAAAGGCAGAATTCATACAAGGAAGTAGGAATGGAACAAATGAAAATATGCAGAGGAAGCAAAGTTAACAATTTAAAAATTCCAGCATTCTACTTCAAACCCCTGAAAAAACTGTTTAAAATTCGTACACCATGTCAATACAACTCAGAAATTGTGTGTCTTAAATCAAGATAACTCCATTTCATATATTTTTCCATAAAAATCAAAATATTACAATGTTAACCACTGTCTGCCACATAAAGATAATATTAATAAGAACTTTACGCAACAATATTGGCTTAGAAAAAAATATGCAACACCTGGGAGTGGAACATAAATCAGTTCTATTGCTCATTGAAAGAACAAGTAGTTTGGAACTTTATACAGTCATGCTACAAATTCCACACCTTTAAGTAATCACACTGGGAGTACACAACATAAGATAATATCTTACAGTTCAGAACTGATTAGTAAAAAAAGCTCAACCTGTACACTAAGAACATTCTTCTTTTTAAAACAGATACCACATTAATCACTTGACAATCCAACACTGCATGTTAGATCTGCATGTTTTGCCTCCTTTACTAGATAAATCTTCTGCCCATGGTCTACAGGTGAAAGTTGAAAAATTAGAATATCGTGCAAAAGTTCATTTATTTCAGTAATGCAACTTAAAAGGTGAAATTAATATATGAGATAGACTCATTACATGCAAAGCAAGATAGTTCAAGCTGTGATTTGCCATCATTGTGATGATTCTGGCTTACAGCTCATGAAAATCCCAAATCCACAATCTCAGAAAATTAGAATATTGTGAAAAGGTGCAATATTCTAGGCTCAAAGTGTCCCACTCTAATCAGCTAATGAAGCCATAACACCTGCAAAGGGTTCCTGAGCCTTTAAATGGTCTCTCAGTCTGGTTCAGTAGGAATCACAATCCTGGGAAAGACTGCTGACCTGACAGTTGTGCAGAAAACCATCATTGACACCCTCCATAAGGAGGAAAGCCTCAAAAGGTAATTGCAAAAGAAGTTGGATGTTCCCAAAGTGCTGTATCAAAGCACATTAATAGAAAGTTATGTGGAAGGGAAAAGTGTAGAAGAAAAAGGTGCACAAGCAGCAGGGATGACAGCAGCCTGGAGAGGATTGTCAGGAAAAGACCATTCAAAAGTGTTGGGGACTTTCACAGGGAGTGGACTGAGGCTGGAGTCAGTGCATCAAGAGCCACCACACAGAGACGGATCCTGGACATGGGCTTCAAATGTCGTATTCCTCTTGTCAAGCTGCTCCTGAACAACAAACAATGTCAGAAGCGTCTTACCTGAGCTAAGGAAAAACAGACCTGGTCTATTGCTCAGTGGTCCAAAGTCCTCTTTTCTGATGAGAGCAACTTTTGCATCTAATTTGGAAACCAAGGACCCAGAGTCTGGAGGAAGAATGGAGAGGCACACACTGCAAGATGCTTGAAGTCCAGTGTGAAGTTTCCACTGTCTGTCTTGATTTGGGGAGCCATGTCATCTGCTGGTGTTGGTCCACTGTGCTTCATTAAGTCCAGGGTCAACGCAGCCGTCTACCAGGAGATTTTGGAGCACTTCATGCTTCCTTCCACAGACGAGCTTTATGGGGATGCTGACTTCATTTTCCAGCAGGACTTGGCACCTGCCCACACTGCCAAAAGCACCAAAACCTGGTTCAATGACCGTGGGATTACTGTGCAAACTCGCCTGACCTGAACCCCATAGAGAATCTATGGGGCATTGCCAAGAGAAAGATGAGAGACATGAGACTGAACAATGCAGAAGAGATGAAGGCCGCTATTGAAGCATCCTGGTCTTCCATAACACCTCAGCAGTGCCACAGGCTGATAGCTTCCATGCAATGCTGCATCGAGGCAGTAATTGCTGCAAAAGGGGCCCAAACCAAGTACTGAGTACATATGCATGCTTATACTTTTCAGAGGTCCGATATTGGTCTATGTTCAATCCTTGTTTTATTGATTGCATGTAATATTCTAATTTTCTGAGATTGTGGATTTGGGGTTTTCATGAGCTGTAAGCCATAATCATCACAATGATGACAAATCACGGCTTGAACTATCTTGCTTTGCATGTAATGAGTCAATCTCATATATTAGTTTCACTTTTTAAGTTGCATTACTGAAATAAATGAACTTTTGCACGATATTCTAATTTTTCGAGTTTCACCTGTAGTATTGACTGATTTTATGTCCTTGTAGTCCAAGGGACTCTCAAGACTCTTCTCCAACACCACAACTTGAAAGCAACAATTATTTGGCACTCAGCCTTCTTTATGGTCCAACTCTCACAGCCATACATTACTACTGGGAAAAACATAGCTTTGACTAACAGACCTTTGTCAGCAAGGTGATGTCTCTGCTTTTTAATATGCTCTCTAGGTTTGTCATAACTTTCCTCTCAAGGAGCAAGTGTCTTTTAATTTCATAGCATAGTCGTTGTCCGCAGTGATTTTGGAGCACAAGAAAATAAAATCTTTCACTGCATCAATTTCTTGCCTTTCTATTTGTCAGGAAGTGATGGGGCCAGATGCCATGATCTTAGTTTTTTTAATGTTGAGTTTCAAGCCTTTCACCCTCATCAAGAGGCTCGTTAGTTCCTCTTCACTTTCTGCCATTAGCTTCAAGGGCTACCCTTGAAGAACATTTAGAAGCTATAGTGAAGGATCAGGTGATGGACTGTGTATACATATGAGGCCCTGGGGATCAGAGGAAGGGTCATATGTGGAGATAGGAACTAGGTATGGATAGAATGGACATGAGAGTGAGGAATATGAATTCTGATAAAATAACATGTTTTTGCCTTAAAACAGACAATTAAGCAGCTTAGCTCCTTCCTGTCTTCTCTCTCTGCAGAAGGAGGGGGGTTGTGGGGGAGTGGGGGTGCTTCCTTAGCTGAAAAATTAAAAACTGCTTTTACTTTTCTCTGTGGAAGGAGGGGGGTTGTGCGGAGTGGGGGTGATGCCTTGAGCTGCTCTGCAATAGGAAGGGGGTGGGGCTGCACATTCATAGAGAGGCAGAAGTTAGCACCTTACCTGTTAGAAAACCACTAGCCAATATATTAGGAACAAGAATAGCTTGATTATAAGAAAAAAAACCCCAAAACCACATAGCTGGCACATGAAACTAGGACACTTTGCAAGATACTGGTGGCCTGGGATGAAAAACAGGTGACGCGACATTTAGCTATTTAGCATAACAAGCGTAAAGGTTTAGGGGGCTGAAATCGAAATAACCAATCAATATTATCTGTTATGCATGCATTAGTAGGGGAAGGGCAAAGGGTTGAATGCGACCACCCCTTGACTATAAAAATTGCTGTAAGATTCTAATCAAGGCCCTTGGTTAGCTTTCGAACTAGGGTCCTTATATCTTGGTACCAAAATAAAAGTGTAATTTTGTATCACACCTTGTGTCTGGTGACTTATCGGCTTCGATACCAAGCAAGAGCCCAGTTTTGGGGACAACAGTTTGGTGAAGAATGCGGGCAGACACGCTTGGATCCACCACTGCCTGAGAGACAAATTGAAGGGGAGGCCTCCAGTTCATGTAAGTTGGCAGTTGACAGGAGAGTGAATGGTTCCTAAGAATTACATCTGGCCAGGTACCTTGGCTGTGCATTAACCCTGGGCAGCCGCCCTTAAGTGCTCATGAGCTCGTCTGAGCTGTGACCAGGGAAGTTAAATAGCAAGGGCTCCTGGAGTGGACACATGTGCCATCCTGGCTCAGAGAAAGGGTGACTGAATGACCATAAGCTGCCTACTTTTGGACTTGGCCCTGAGAAAGGTCCCTGGATGGTGTGAGACTCAAAGGTCGAAGCCCAGAAAAATCAAGGTGTGGACAATTTCATCATGGAGGAAGATATTGGAAACAAAAACCAGGCTTCCTCAGGTTGCGTGGCCAAACTTGACCATCTACAGGATGAGGTGAGACTATTGCGGGGGACACCCGCAGGAGTTGTAAGGTGTGAAGTCCAGGGTGGGAGGAATACAACACTCTTAGGAAGACCCCTGAGAAATAGTCACAAGGATGGGTAATAAACCTCCAGGAGGCAAGGCAAAAAGGGGTAAAACTTCAGATAACAAATCTAAAACTGGAACAGTAAAAGGAGGGTCTCTACCATCATTGCCCACAGACAGTCCCATAGGGTATATTTTAGCAAATTTCCGAGAATTAGGAGGGGGGGAATTTGGCATGAAAGTTGCTCTGTCAAATTATTGTGTGTCAGTGTGGCCCCATGAGAGATTGTCACGACCAGGTGATTTCTGGCCCCCACAAGGGTCAATGGACAGTCATCTGATCAGGGAATTAAAGACAGTTTTAGAGAAAAAGAGGAGACAGACTGAGATACAATACCTGGATCTTTTTACTAAACTAGGCAACAGTCCTATGTTATTAGAAGAATGTGGGTGTAAACTGATGCTAATGTGTGGAGAGAAAAAGGGACAATCAAGACACCTAGTGCCCCTTCCACAGTTCTTATGGAACATGTGGAGGATGAATGGCCCCCAGGAAACCTTAATCCCTAGTGCCCTCCACCTGTGTATACTTGGCATGAAGTGGCTGGCACTGAAGGGGTAGGTGACCCAGGGAGACAAAAGGAGGAATCAGATACTGGTCTGGAAGAACAAATGGTCCCAGGAGGTGGGGCCAGGAGGAAGGAGACCAAAAAGGTTCCTGAAGGGACATGTTTGGCTTCCCCAGGGTCAACTGGACCACACACCCAGCCCAAGGGAGCAACTGAGCCAGAATTCCAATTGCCCCTAAGGGAAACTGTATTGCCAGGAGGGGAGGTGGAGCCACATAAGGTATTGGTGTATGCTCCATTCTCAACAGCTGATCTGTATAATTGGAAAAAATCAAACTCCTAATTATAGTCCAGATCAGATGCATGCCCTTTTTGCATCCATTTTCCGGACTCACCAGCCTACTTGAGCAGACATACAAAGCCTGATGGAAATTTTGTTAACTCCAGAGGGAAGAAGGATGATGAGGGGAACCATGGATAAGGTTTTGCAGAAGGATCATGCAACAGATCTGGACTGGAGATGTCCACTGCAGGAGCCAGATTGGGAACCTCAGTCCATTTGGCTGCAAAACTATCAGACCTTGGTTTTGTTAGGACTCAAACAGGGGGTCCCAAAAGTTAAAGAATTTGGGGAAGGTCTACAAATTCAACAGAAAAGGATGAAAATCCAGGAGAATTCTTAGAACACATTTATCAAACCTTTAGGCAATATACCGACTTAGATCCTGAGGCTGAGGAAAATCAGAGAATGGTCAATATGATCTTCATTGGTCAGTCTGCAGATGACATTAGGGCCAAATTACAGAAGACAGAGGGGCCCCCAGGAAAGGCGATCTCTGAACTTGTGGAATTAACTCCAAAGGGGAAGAAGAAACACAATTTTTCTTGCCGAGGCTCTTAGGCAGGAAAGGCGGGAGACCAGGGGAACAACTGCCGGAAGAATGTTATGAGGAGGTGGTTTGTGGGGATCGGTAGTTAGGATGTCAAGCCTGAGTGGGTGAGAGAGTATTCCCTGTTGCAATATGTGGATGATTTGTTGCTGGGGGCAAGCACCAGAGAACAATGTGTGCAGGGGACTGTGGACTTGTTAAATTGGCTGGGGACTTGTGGCTACCGTGTGTCGGCTGAAAAGGCGCTGATTGCTCAAAAGGAGGTGAAATATCTGGGTTATGGTGTTTCGCAAGGGCAACGGACCTTATTGGCCCTCAGAGGGAAAGCAATCTGTAAGATGAAACCACCTGAAAACAGACAGCAGTTGAGAGGATTTCTGGGGATGGCCAGCTTTTGTAGAATTTGGGTCCCTAATTTTAGCCTCATGCCCCAACCATTTTATGAGGCATCGAGGAGAAGTGACTGGGAGGTGTTTGAATGGACATGGGAGTGCCAGAATGCTTTTGATGAAATTACACGGGAACTCACAAGAGCTCCTGCCCTGGGACTGCCAAACCCATCCAAGCCCTTTACATTGTCCATGAGCGAAAGGTGCCTGGGGTCCTAGCAAAATTAGGTTTTTTAAAAAATAAATTTTATTTAAGTTTTCAAATTTTGAAAACATAAAACCTTATACATTGTTATCAACATCAAGACATCTTTTGCATCTCCCATTTTTCAGTATATGTTATTTTACCCCCATTCCTTCATTACTCTTGCTACAAATCAATATCTTTTATCCTTACACACCAATCTTCTCTATGGTATATTTACATATTTACATATTCCCTCATTCTTTCCTAATTGCCATTTTATTTTCTTTTATTTCTAAACCACTCATACCAGGCATCCCATATTAAATTGAATCTTCTCTGTCTTTTATTTTCATCGTTAGCCTGTCCATCTCTATACAATCTATTTTTTTATAACCATGCCTTCTGGTGGAACCCTTTTCTTTCCAGAGTTGTGCATATGAAATCCTTGCAGCTGTTAATATGTGTAACATGATATATCTATCTGTTTTATTGCATTTTTGTGTTATTATGCCTAATAAAAAGTTTCTGGATTAAATTCAGTTTTCTGATTCGTAATTTCTTGTAGCCATTGCCTAATTGTATTCCAATATTTTTTCACCTCCTGGCATGTCCACCAGGTATGGAAATAAGTGCCTTTTCTTTCCACACTTCCAACAGTTTGGGTCTGAGTTAAACATTTTTGCCAGTCTAGTGGAAGGAAGGTGCCATCTGTAGAACATTTTATATTGATCTTCCCTGTATGCTGTAGATGTAATTAATTTGTAATTTAATCCCATTCTCTCCCAATTTTCCAGGTCTATATTATGGCCAACATTTTTTGCCCATACCACCATCGTCTCTTTGACCACTCCTCTTCCATTTTAAAGTCTAGTAGAAAATTATATATTCTTGAGATCATTTTCTTTTCCATTTCTTGTAGAATTTTATCTAATTGATGCTTTTCCATGCAGAAACCAAATTGTTCTTTGTCCTTTTGTATCTCGCCTGAATTTGCATGTATGGCCACCAATCTATCTTTATATTTTGCTGTAATTCTTGTCTCATTTTAATCTTCCTTGTGTGTCTAATAAGTCTTTATAATTCCTCTTTTCCCAGATCCATTGCATTTGGGTAGATTTGTGCTTCCATAGTTGACAACCAGTTTGGTATTTTAGTATAATGATTCTTTTTAATCTTGTTCCATGTCTGAATTAATGAATCTCTAATCATGTGTCTCTGAAAATATGCATGCTGTTTACATTTCCCATCCCATAGAAAACTATGCCACCCCTCTGCAAGTCGTGACCCTCTATCGACAATACTCTTCTATTTTCCAGATTGATCCAATCTTTAATCCATACCATAGCAGCCTGGTAATACATTTCAGTCAGGGAGTCCCTTTTCTCTTTTGTCCTGTAATAGTTTCATTTTTATCC
>SOZL01000229.1:0-14203 GCA_009733165.1 Naja naja | reverse complement strand
AGCCATGGAAAGATATATGTTAGGTATCACAAGACAAGATAGAAAGAACTGCAGTTGGATTAGAGAACAAGCAAAAATGTACAATGCCATCAAGAGAGTAAAAGAATTGAAATGGAAATGGGTGGTCCAGTAATGGGATCCTACCTTAGTCGCTACCGTTCCCTAATGGCGATGCACCTAACAACTAATCAGCTGAGAGGATGAAGAAATGAAAAGCTAGGAGCGACCTTCCCACCTCTGTGCTTTTCAGTCTTTTATCCTCTCAGCTGATTGTTGGAGGCATTTTTTTCCTCCTCTCAGCTGATCGGTGGCTTTTTTTACTACCAGTTCCACCGAACTGGTAATGATTTTTACTACCGGTTTGCCTCAACCGGGCCGAACCAGTAGCATACCATCGCTGGGCTGGTCACATATGAAGAAGAACTGAGGGAAAGCAGTTGATAAAAAGCATCCACAAGAGACCTAAAACAAGATGGTGTGATGACATCAGCCATTATTGCGGGCCCAACTTTCAAAAGAAAGCTCAGGACCATATTGTTTGGAAACATGCAGAAGAGGCCTTCATCCTGCAGTAGACAGACAATGGCTAGAATGATGATGATGATTATACATGCCCCTAGTGTCCTTGAACTCCATCCCTAGCACCCCAAAAGACTCCAAAAGATGTATCTTAAGAAAGATACCAATTACTGTTGTAGCAGAATGTCTTCCATATCCCTTCAAATTTGTCCACATATTTGTTATGTCCTTGTTATATAATTCACTCAGATGCCCATTCCATTGTACTTTTTTCCTCTAATGATCAGTTTTAAAATCCAGACTGAGTTCTGAAGTTTTCTGCTTATATTTGCACAATCACATAATTAGTTACACTCCTCTCCCCCACTGTTTCTTCCCCATCCAGATTACAAAAGAGATTTTGTTTATCTTTCATGTCTCTCAGATGCTCAAACACCCTAATAATTATATGAGTTATCTGTTTAGAAGGAGTTCAGTTTAGGAAGCCAGACTTCCAGTCTTATGAGTCAAAGGACAGACCCTTTAAAAAAAAATCCAATTAAAGAGCAGTCAATTCTTTTAAATACATTTTTTTTGGCTAGCCCAGGAAAGGAAGAAGAGAAAATTTATTGGATCTAGGTAAAAGCTGCTCAAGCTAATCCCAAATTAATTCCTTTCTTAAAGTGATTTAGAGATTTGTTCCTTTAATGTAAACACTAATGACCTGGTTATCCGCTGAACCATTTCATATTTTGAATGGGAATGTGATTACAACCACAAGTATTTGCTTTCAAATAATCAAAGCAGTCAAATCAAATAGTCTATTTGTATATTATTGGTTAGTTTAATTATCTGAAAGCAAACACTTGTGATTATAATAAAAACAGCTGCAGAACAGCTTCCAGAACCTGCTGACATCCAATGACAACTTTGATTCCTAAATCTTTTGGGCTTCCAGGGGTTGTTGTACCACAAACCATCATTCCATACACCCCATATTGATTGGAAGTAATTTGAAAGAAACTGAATTTAAACACTCTAAATCTCATTGATGGAGGCTAGGCCTGCAATCTTTCTTGCTATCCCCAGTATTGGAAGTAAATGCATTTTTGTTGAGTTAAATAATCATTTTATGCATTCAATAAAATGATTCAATGAATTAATTAATTGCACTCTATCGATGCAAACAAATCATTGTTTTACTTTCTCAGCTTTCCAACAAGCACCCAAGATCAGTCCATTTTGCCTTCACGCTTTTTAACAGAGCCAGTTCCAGTTAGAACTTTCCAACAGGACTGTTTGATTGAAACCAGTGGTGAAATACTATCAGTTTGGCCCAGTTTGGCTTAACCGGTAGTTAAAAAGCTCCATCAATCAGCTGAGGAGAAAGAAGAAAAAGTGCAGAATTGGCCTCCCACCAGCCCCTGCTTTTATGTTCTTTATCCTCTCAGCTGATTGGCTGCAGAGACTCAGCTGGTGTTTGAAAGTGTGCACGCCATGCAGCGCAAGCGTGATCACCGAACCAGTAGGGAAACTGGTAGAATCCCACCACTGATTAAAACCCTGCCCTTTTTAAACCTATGCAATGAATGTAAAATGGGCATAAGGTTTTGATTGTATGGTTGTGGGAATATCCTAGCAATGGAAATTTTGAGCTCAGTTGTGGTTGTAATATACTTCCTGCTTACTTATTTACTTACTTAGTTTACTTTATTGTCATTGTACCTCATACAACAAGATCATACACCGTCTTCAGTGCACACATCATGACCATGAAAATAAACACAAACACACATCCTCCACACTGCACATGTTGCATTGAAAACCCTGACACCACACCAACATTGCACTATATAGTAGAATTCAACAGAGCTACTGCCCTGGGGTAGAAGCTGTTTTTCAGCCTATTTGTCCTTGTTTTTATTATCCTGTACCATCTCCCAGATGGTAATAGTTCAAAAAACGGGTGCCCAGGATGTTTTGAACTTTCTTAAGGTAGCAGGAACTATAAAGCTCTTCCAAAGAGGGGAGAGGGCAACCAATGATCTTCTGGGCAATGACATTAACCCTTTGGAGTGCTGTCCTATCTGCTGACCACAGTCTTGTGCAAGTATATCATAATTTTAGCTAAAGTCAAGCAATGACCTTAGTTACTAACACGTTGAACTCCAAAATTTAGATGGTACTGATGTAATACACTTAATGAACATAGCATGGAACAGGCACAATATTTCCAGTATGAGGGGAGAAGAGAAAAATTTAAAAAGCCTCTTTTTTTCATTTGCAGGTGTTGGGAGATAAGTACTTGGGGTAATATTATTTTTCCAGTTCTCATATAATTTGGCCACTGAGGGACTTGCACTACTGAACAAATGAGAAGTCTCCATGGGCACAAACTTGTGGAATGATGAGGCAACAATATTTAATTTTTAAAAAGTGGCCTTGCATGTCTGATAAAAGTAATTCTTGTTAAGTCTGATAGAACACTCCTGGGAAGTGCAGAAGATTTATTGCATAATTAGGCAGTTTTATAGGCAGGGATAATTCTACAGAGATCTATTCATTTTCCTGCACTCAATTCCCTGAACTGTAACTACTTTCTACTAGTCTCAGGTTTCAAGCTAACTTGGGTAACAAGCAGGCAAACAAACCTATCCCTTCCTTATCCCTTCTGAATGCAGTAAAAGAAAACCTTGTGTTGAAGAACTGTGTTTTATGTTAACTTTCTTTAATTGGCTCTTTTCTTCTGTTACAGGAAGCATTCAATGACACAAAGCCTTTGTCCTGTTGATCCTAAATTGCAGTTAGGAGATGTCTTGATTTTAAATAATACAGAGTTATTTTGGATGCTCCAGAAGGCATATATTACAAATATTCCAAAATGCTCCAAAATATTATTTTGCAGCAAGGCTATCCTATTATGTAGGGTTTGGGACGCCTAGAACAGGGTCGCCAACCTTTGGATCCCAGGGCCCACCAAATTCATACTTTTAAATCCCGAGGACCACTAATATGAATTTTTTAAAGCTAATATATTTAATATAAATTTTATATTAAATATAAATTTTATATATAATATATATAATATATATATATATATATATATATATATATATATATATATATATATAATTACACACACACATACACACTTATTTAATTATAACAAAAACGTAAATGCTCAATGATAACAAAATAAAACGTTTGGCTGGAACTCCTCCCAGGTGCACCTTCCAAAGAGACAGAAGAGCCTTTCAGATGCCAGGTGGATGATTGAGAGCTCAGATCTGCAGCTGAGGAAATGTTGGTGGGGGGGGTGGCTCTTCCAGCCTCACCTGGAGACAGGCAAGGAAAGGTGTCCCTGGGGCACTTCACTGCTTAGCACTTCGCCAAACCCAGCCTCAGCCAATGATTATTTGGGGCTAGGAGAGAGAAAGCATCTCTCGATTATCAGGGAAGGACATGAAACTGCGGATTTGTTCCAAGATCCAGCGGGTCGCTCACTCAGGGTCAGAACGCATCAAGAAGACAACACACACAGAAGTCTACTGGGTGAGGCGCCCCAGTGAGGTTTGGGTGCCTCTTTATTGGTTTAATGCGAAGCGCTTACAGTGTTATTCCCATTGGATTAGGCGAGTAATATCTCCATATATGGTCAAATTAATTTTAGCCAATCCTAGCAGAATTGAACCTTTGGTATCTAGGGTCTGTGGCTGTCAGTTAGCTGTTGTGCCCTTGGCCTAGTTCACTGCTGACGCAGCCACCCGGACACAGCCTCCTTCACACAGCTCCTCACACAGCTGCCTCTCTCTGTTTTGTTTAAATTTTGCAGCCTACATCTAAGGCAGGTACTGCCTCCAAGGAGTCCCTCCTTTGGCATGTCCACCCTTCCGATGTTTCAGCTACAGGGCAGCCTCCTCGCCTGAGGAATGCTGATAGGGAGCTTTCAGGAGCACAACTGTTTCGGGGCGGCGAGGACCATCGCCTCCACGGTGGCTAGGCGAGTTTTAATGAACTGCAGGACACAAGGTGCAACAGCACAGACCAGAAGTAGCAAAATCAGGGGGGGCTATGGCGCTAAGCAAGGTTGTCAGCCAGGGGAGAGGTTAAACATATTTTGGTACCAGAATTGCTGTTCTGCACGTTTTCTCCTTCATGGCTAATCCTCCCTTAGTTTTTCCATGGAGTCTCCCACGATACCAGAATGGTCTGCATAGAACAGCACTCTTCCCTCAATGCCACAAAGACCCCTTCTTGCAGAAAGAGAAGGTCCAAACCCCTTCTATTTTGCAGAACAACCTCAGATAATGAGGTCAAGGATTCCTGAAGATGAGTGATGGAAGTTTCAATCCTTTCTAGGTCAGTGTCTATATCTAGTCGGAGAGAATAATATTGTTGCCTTCCAGCGACTAGGGCAGTGATGCCAGTGCTGGCTCCGCCACCCCCAATCCCAGCAATACAAGGTCAGGACTGTAACCACTTCGCTTCTGGAGGCTGGGAGAGCTATACTGTTGCAACATTTGGTCCGGAGGGTAGTATAGGATTTTTGGCAGGATCTGAACCTGGATGCAAAACCCTTGTTGAGAAGCAAGAGTGGGTCCGCACGCAGGCGGTGAGCCCTGGAACAAGCCCACCAGGAAACGGGCCCTGGGAGGAAGAAAAGTCCTTAAAGCTGGCGGTAAAGTTGCTCGGTGCTTATCAGAGTTGTTGTAGGGCTGCCAGACTGGCACATAATGCGTCCCATTGTACAGTTTGGTGGTATTATCACAGTAGGAAGAGTAATTATGGGGAACATTTCCCAAGCAGCCGGTGCCGGTAAGGGAATGGAGGGTTTGGGTGCCATTCCTCCATCGGCAATTACTGTCAGACTTATTCATGGAGGGGTTTCGATACTACCTACAGCCTCATAAAAGGGGGGCACAGCCGAGGCGCAAAGCCAACAAGAAGTTGTCCAATTTGGCTGAGAAGCATTAAGGAATGAGAAGGTGGAGTTCAACAGGGAAAGGAGAGGGTGGGGAGTTGAGGCACGGGTTGTAAGAATGAGTATTGTACAACCTTGGAGTTAGGTCCAAGCGGGGACTAGGGGAGAGCAACTCTTCTAGTGATGGTGAAGATATTGCCATAATCATACCCAGCTGCGTATATCCTTCCCCCCCAGGTGACTCCCCTTTCCCACCCTTCATATTTCCTGCCTTCTGATGTGAACGAAAGCTTGACAGGGTTGCGGAGGGGCCAATCATCCCTCCCCTTGGAGTCATCGTCTTCCTCCCAAGTCCCCCTACCATATCCTGGGCATGGCATGTTTTCCAATCCCTTTTGCAGCCTTATATACCTTTCATAGGGGGATCCCACCAGATGTTGCCAGATGACACACAGTCCCAATGTTTGCAAAGTAGTCAGAAGCCCCCGCATCTATATCTGTAGTCAGCTGGTCATGTGGCCGGACAGACATAAAATGGTATTTGTGGACAAATCCAGGACTAGGAGAGGGGGCATCGCTACTGTGGTTATATGCAGTCACCCCTAGCAGCATCTGTCCATAGTCAAAATATAGATCAGGGAACCAAGAATCAACAATAGTCCGATTAAAGGTAGAGTTCAGAGTTTGTCCATAAGCATCAGTAATGAGCCAGGATATATCGTGAGGTCGATGCTCATTATGCTATTGCTCAGGGAGCAAAGGAGATAAAGGGCATGTCCAGCAGGAGAAAGAATAGGGAAATCAGCATGGTCGTGGATTAATCTATTAGCGCAGCAGCAACCGCCGGGCGAGGAGCAGAGAGGATGTCGGTGGTCGATCAGCAAAGGTCTGCAGGTAGGGGTTAAGACTTCTCTATTATGACGATATCACAGAGGATTGTGCAGGAGATGCAGCAGATGTAATCGATGCAGTGAGCACAGCAGCAGCAGCCACAAAGGCAGTGGCAAAACCAGCACATCAATGAGGGATTTGGTGTTAGGCAGGAAGGGGCTAACACAGCGACCTGGGACCCATAGCACTCGATCAGGCAGTTGTATGGTGCGCACTCGTCCCCAGGTGATGAGGCTGGCGGCCTTTCCAGGCCCGGTCCGGGAGGTGACGGTAATAAACCTGTGGCTTAGGCTGATCTGCAGGGGGAGAAGAGGGGAAATGGCGCTCTGCAGTGGTAGTTAGCGGTGGCCAGTTAGATTAACAAAATTCAAGGTATATAGGCATAAATTCAAGGTATTTTGTATCGCTGGGAGGCCAGGGGTTTTTTTCCCCTGTTTCAAATATCGATTGAGGGCATGTTTAAGTGTTTGGTTACGCTCTACCAAGGCCTGGCCCTGGCTGTTGTAAGGAATTCAATTTGTGGATAATGTCCCATCGATTGCAAAACTCTGACATAGCAGAGCTTGTATATGCAGGACCATTATCTGTTTTAGCTCTTTGGGCGTCCCAGTGAAGCAAAGGTTCAATGCAGTGATTGATCACATGTTTAGAAGCCTCCTCTTTGAGGAGTAGCCATAATAAACCCTGAAAATGTATCAATGGAAACATGCATAAATTTCCAGGGGCAAAAGGAGCATATTGGGTAACATCCATTTGCCATATTTGGCAGGCCTGAGTTCCTCTGGGGTTGACTCATGGGAATGGCAGTAGCCTGCTGACTGCAAGTAGGGCATTGCTGCGTATGGCGCTGCCTCAGCAGCTGTAATGCCAAATTGCTTAATGAGCTTTTGTATTTTGGTGAAAGTATGAGTGGCTTTCCCAAGGTGTCACAGGTTGTAAAGGCAAGATCAAATGTGCAGCTGCATCGCCTGCCCTATTGTTACCTTCTTGGAGCATACCAGGGAAAGGTTGGTGGCTCCTAATATGAGCAACAAAAATGGACAATTTCGCTCTGCGATTAGGGACTGCAGGTGCAAAATAATGCCAATAAGTCAGGTTCAATAGATGGTGATAGGTATGAGTCAAATATTGTGGAGACAATTTGAGAAACATACATGCTATCAAGAATCAAATTAAGTGGGACTTTAGAAAAAGCTGAAAAGCCAAAATTGCAGCAGCTAGTTCAGCACGCCAGCAGATTTTGTGGTGGTGTTGTTTTTGTCTTCCAGATGCCCTGTAGCCAGGCGATGCTTGTGTCTTGCTGCCATCAGCAAACACAGTGATGGCCGCAGGCAAGGGTTGGGCGGATATGAGAGGTTGCCAATTAAAGGGGAGAGCCCGCACCATCTGGAATCGGGGTCAGGTGGGGTGACAGGACACCTCCGCCAGTCTGCTAGGGCAAATTGCAGCTCTTGAGAGGTACGATACAGTGATTCCCAGATAAAGAGTGAAAAGGGCACATACAGGGTCCCTATTTCTATGCCGAGTAAGGCTACTGAACGATGTCTAATCCTTCCTAACAATAGCCACCTGGGATTGGCGAGTAGTAATAGAGGCTCTCGGGTATGGGGAAGGTGGATCCATTCCAGGATGAGTATCTTACTCGTTTTTGGAACAGGGGCTGTAAAGAGTTTAGGGGTGGCAAGGATTGTTTGGACAGGGGTGATTGGCCTGTGCCCTGTCTACCCAAGTGATAGACATTGCTTTGTTAATGACAGCGATGGCCCTTAATTGGGGTTGTTGCAAGACAATTTTATCGCTAGGATTTTTCCAAGGGTGAGCGCGCAAAGAGGGGGACAGTTCGGCGGTAGTCAGACCCAGGTAAGGGTGGGCCCAATTAATCGTGCCCAAATATTGCTGTAGTTGGACCAGGGTGGGGCGAGGGGTAATTCCATTTTGGCAGGAGGGGTGGCGGCGGACTGTAACAGCTTATGACCCAGGTAGGAGTAGGGTGCAGCTGTCTGGACTTTGTCTGGGGCAATGTGGAGACCCCCTGGGCAGGAGGTCAGCAAGCTGGGAAAAGGTAGCAGAAGTGGTCCCAGGGGGACCAGGGGCAGCGATGAGAATATCATCCATGTAATGGTAGACTAAAAAGGAAGGATGGGCTTTCCTAAAGGGCTCTAACACCTTGCTCACATAATATGGTGGGACTGTTCAGCATACCCTGGGGCAGCACTGTCCATTGAAAGAAATTAGAAGGATGAGAATTATTCAGGACAGGCATGGTGAATGCAAATAAAGGTCTATCCTCTTCACAGAGGGGATGGAGAAAAACAATCCTTGAGGTCGATGATGAGCAGATCGTAATCCCTGGGGATAAGATTAGGATTGGGTAGCCCTACTTGAAGGGGCCCATAGGGTGCAGGATGGCATTCACCGCTCGGAGATCCTGCAATAAACGCCACCTGCCTGATCTTTTTAATCACAAAGATTGGGGTATTATATGGGCTCACTGATGGTTCAATATGCCCTTTGGTCATTTGCTCTGATACCAATGAGGTGAGGGCTGTTACCTTATCCCTAGTCAAGGGCCACTGATCTACCCATACTGGGGTGGATGTTTTTAATTGTAACTTGAGCATTTTTTCAATCAAGTATGATTTTGGAATGGCACTGTTCCATGAGATCCCCCCCACAGATTGATGTGCAAGGAGGATTACCGGGCGGATATAAATGGGGTGAGATATGGAATCACCTGTGACTGGGAGCCAGTGTGCTGCGGATGGCTCTTGGATCCCTCCCACTCCTCTAACCGGGGCAGAGTCAGTGGGCCATTCGGCAGGCCAGTCTGTGGTGCGGATCACGCTCGGCTCCTGTATCAAGGAGGCCACAAAAACACGGTCAAGGATCCGCACTCTAGCATAGGCTTGCCGCCGTGAGGGGGCGTTCTAATGCCATGGCATCCAAATTGTCAATTGGGGCAACTGAACAGCCGTGGCTACCAATTCCCTTCCTCATTATGTCTGGATGGCTGGCAATAGCTACCATGGCTAGGGAAGAGAAGTCCTCTTGTTCTCGCAAAAAGGGGAGGCTAGGATGCCTCGCACCATTAATTCTCTAATGGGGTAAACCAGCAGAGGTGTATCCGGTGGGGAGGGTGTGTCCGGTGCAGTTTTGTGGGCAAGAAATAGACGAGCCTGGAATGTCCATCTCTATATCCTCGACATGACATTTTTATTAATGGCTTGCTATAGTCAGCCTTGGGGGCGGGGTAGCTGATTCCCCAGTTCTAGTTTCCGACGGCTTGGCATCTGGGCATTGGTCTGCCCAGTGATAAGCCTTGCGGCATTTAGGGCATGGTGTGGCAGGAATCGCCGCCTAGGAGGGCGAGGGCAGGCGGGCTCTACACTGTGCTCTAAAATGGCCTGGCTTCCCGAGTTGAAGCAATTCCCATGGCGGGCGGTAGCCTGGGGCGACCTGGAGAGGGGGTGGGGACTGCGCGCCACGAAGCGCAGCCGCCAGCCTCCATTTTATGTGCGGTGGTGCCGATGATTCTGCACGCTTGCAGGAAGTCTGCAAGGGTCACCCTGGCTTGTTGGCAATGGGCTGGAGCACCTTTTGGCAATCGGAGTTGGCATTTTCATATGCCAACTTCAGGGCTAACTCCTGCCTTGCCATGGTATTGTCAATTTTGCTCCAAAGTGACTTGTAGTCGGCTGAGGAACTCGAATAGTTCTCGTTAGGCTGTTGGAAAATTTTGGAGAATGTTTGAATGGGCTTCGAGGTGGAATCATCTACTGCCTGATGGCAGCCATGGCACACTGCCTGATGATGGGGAAGGCTGCCCTGTCGGAGGCCATCTGAGCGCTGCAGTCGCCTAGTGCCCACCCCCAGGACATCATCCCTAACAACATTATTTGGTAAACCCCTTGTATTGCGATGTTTGCATATTTCGATGACCACCAGACCACGCACTGTGACGGGTCAGAAGCATGTTAAAGAGCATTTGCCAATCTGCCACTAACATGTCGGTGGTGGCCGTAGTAAGAGCATTCAGTATGCCTTGAGTGAAGCGGAGTGCAGCCCATAGTCTTTCACCGCTTGTTTAATCTCTTTAACCAACTTAAATGTCAGGGGTCGAGAAAGGCACGGCATTTGGCGGCCGTGCACCGCTGGCACTAAGAATGTAACGGGAAAGCCGCACAAGCTCCATGTCTTCGAGACAGCTCACCCCGCTTTCTGCTAAGAACAGCCCTAATTAAATGACCTCCCGCCGGGGATCTGGGGTCAAGGGGTTTTACCGAAGAGAGCTGGTTGGGCATGGAGGTGTGGGTTTGTTCGGCAAGGGCTCATATGGGGAGGAGCAGAACCCGTGCCCGTGGAGTGGCATACTTATGGTGGATCATGAGACACTCTATTACAACTCGCCAAGTAGTTAATATCTGTGCAGGAGCTCTAGGCGGTGCATGCAAATATTCCCCCAATTTCTTCCAGGTTGAAATTTTAAATTGCCCTTTCTGGGTAAGACGGGCAATTTTGCCAAATGAAAGTCAAAAGGTTCACCAAATCTTTAGTTTTTGGTCGGGGGAGAGCTCCATCCCCGTTATTTGCCAATTTGCAGGACGCCTCGTTAGCCTCCCAACCTCCCGCAGGTGTGTAACCTGCTCTTGGGACAACTTTCCACCCATACCACCAATCCCTAGAGGGACGCCGGGCTCTCAGGTGTCGTGATAGGGGCCCGATGCTGAGAGACTGCCTGGCGAGCTCGACCCAGCCGCCTGCATCTCAGGCTGCTCTCACACTTGTCCTTCACGGTCGCTTTTTAATCACACGGGTCACCAGTTGCGGATTTGTTCCGCGATCCAGCTGGTCGCCACTCAGGGGCCAGAACGCATCAAGAAGACAACACACACAGAAGTCTACTCGGTGAGGCGGCCCCAGTGAGGTTTGGGTGCCTCTTTATTGGTTTAATGCGAAGCGCTTACAGTGTTATTCCCATTGATTAGGCTAGTAATATCTCCATATATGGTCAAATTAATTTTAGCCAATCCTAGCGGAATTGAACCTTTTGTATCTAGGGTCTGTGCTGCTCAGTTAGCTGTTGTGCCCCTTGGCCTAGTTCATTGCTGACGAGCCACCCGGACACAGCACCTTCACTTCACAAGCTGCACTACACACAGCTGCTCCATGAAACAAACTCACTCTTTCACGGAGATGTACAAAACACTAATCTACCACATTCCAGATCTTAAAACCACCAAATGCTCCCACTTGCAGTTCCCGCCTCCTGGCTCAGGTCCCCTAACATGCATGCTCCCACACACAGCAGCAGCGGCAACAACAGTCCCTCCCCCAGCACCGCCACCGCCAGCTCTCCCATTATTTCTTCTAGCTGAATTGCTCCCTGCTCTCTTTTCTCCCTCCCCTTCCCCTCTGCACCCCACGCAGGCAGGAAAGGAAAGGAGATGGAGCCAGGCTTAGCTCTCCGCTTCCATCCCTCACTTCTCCCAACATTGCCTGCATTCAAGACTCGAAATGCAGGCAAAGCCTCCACAGCCGGTAGTGCCCTGAGTTGCATGCTTCACCACTACTGCCTCCTCCTCCAGCACCTCCTTCTCTGAGTAGGGCAATTCTTCACTGCTAGCAGCATGCTAAGGCAACTCAGGAGGCTACCGCTGCAGTAGCTGCCTGCATCTCCAGGCTTCGTGTTGGGAGGAGCGAGGGCAGGGCCTGGAAAAGGAGAGCTGCATAATGGTTCCACGGGCGCTAAAAGTGGGGGAGGAAAGAGAGGCGGAGCAATTCAAAGCTTAAAGAACTAACAGGAGAGCTAACAGGGCTGGGGGTGGGGACTGTTGTTGCTGCTGCCATGTGTGGGAGCTGGTTGGCTGGCAGCATCTCATGGACCGGACTCGGGTCACTGGAAGAGCTGGGAGGCGAGAGAACCGCACGCCCAGATTAATTGCTTTTTGGGGCCATTTTTCAAGTGTCCACCAAAATTTTTCCACAGCCCACAGCTGGTCTAGAAGGATAATAGTGGGAAGCCACCCTCCCAGAAGAATGAAATACTTTAGGAAAGGCAGAATATTATATTTCCTTAAAGGAGAAATATACTTGGAGGCAGAAAACAGCCCCAAATCTTTCTTATTAGTCCCCAGCAGATATTTTGAGCCCATTTCAAAGAGTGGGCCAACCTATCTACAAAACAAAAGATCTCCAGCTCCAGAATGATGGGATTAAGACATGACCCTCAGGACCTAATAGGATTTAGCCTTCTACAATCTAGCAGACTGTAGAATCTATAACATTACACAATCTCCACGGACATTGCATCACCCTCCAGGCTTCAACCAAATGTAGCTCAAACAACCTACAGATATGCCAATAAACACATATTCTTGCACAGGAACAGGAAGTTCAAGGGCAAAGCCCAAGAGAAGGTATAAAAGCCCCTCACTCTCAACTCCCATGTGGCCAGCTATCCAGAACCAATGTGGTTCTGCTTCATCATTAAACCATCTTTCCAATCAGCCCTTCATGTTTCCAGTGTCGTTCTCCCAGCTTGGAACTGAACCAGCATAGATTAGCATACAAAGTTTTGCAATGTCATGGAAAGTCCCAGAGATGCAAATAAAGTGGTTATGTTAAAGAGGATGAAATGCCAAGGCTCAGAGGGGAACTTTGGAATGAAAGTATGCAAAAACTCCCATCACAACTCAGATCTAATTTTGTGTTTTAAACTGATCAGGTTTTTTAAATAACACCTTTCCAGTTGGTGATGTGTTTCTGGAGTGGCAACATGTACACATGTAAAGAAATGTGAATTACATTCTGTGTGCTTGCAGGATGCAAACTTTGAACTCTAGAAGCTTATCATCATAAAATTGAAATGTTTGTGCACTTATGCACTCCAACTTGTTGAACTTCATTTAACAACATTTTCATGAGGCCAGGCTGCCAGGGGGCACTAACGGATGTAGTTCTACAACTGATGGTAGATGAATTACATCCTCAAAATTGTATGGTAGCCACAAAGGCAGATATACTCTCAATATGAGAAAGATGCTAAAATGTATGATTTTAATAAAGAATTAGCAGAATTGGACCAGATATTAACTAGAACAGATGAAAAACTGATAAAGAAAATATATTGTTATTTATTAGGTATTTAACTTGAAAGTGAGATATGCAATAGGACTAGACAAATGGCAGAAATTGTGGATAGAAATGTTAAATTGACTATGTCAACTGCATATAAATAAAATTTGTATAAAATGTTCTATAGATGGCATTTTGCACTAACAAGACTGGCAAAGTGTATAAGAATAGATCTGCTAAATGTTGGAAATGCAACCAAATATCTGGTTCATATTATATGTGGTGGACCTGTCCAAAAGTCAAAAAAATTGGACAAAAATACATACTTGGTTGGAAAAAATGATAAAATAGCATATAGTCATGAAATAAATTTTTTTTTATTGGGCATTCTGCTGGCAAAATATGATAAAGGCGCTATATACTTGATTTTACATGTATTAACTGCAGCTAGAATTGTATATGCTCAACAATGTAAGTGTGCTGAGACCCCAACAGATGAGAGTGTAATTAAGAAAATATCAGAATGTGCAGAAATGGATAGATTAACACTATTAAGGACAAAGAAGAAACTGAATACTTTTTGACATGGGACTTATTTTATCAGTGATTAGACAATAAAAACACAAGTTAGAAATGTAGGGACATAAAAAGAATAAATGTTAAAATGGAAATTTGCAAATAAGCTAAATATTATTGTTATTATAGTAATGTTATTGTGATGAATAATGCTATTGTAAACATTTTGATAAGGATGGCTAAAACAATTGTATATACACTGTTTGATTGAAATGGAATTTTTATATGTTATAGAACTAAAGT
>SOZL01000228.1:189475-201932 GCA_009733165.1 Naja naja | reverse complement strand
AATCTAAATCTAAGCTCTAAGTCTAAGTCTAAGTCTAAGTCTAAGTCTAAATCTAAATCTAATCTAAATCTAATCTAAATCTAATCTAAGTCTAAGTCTAAGTCTAAATCTAAATTCCATCTAAGTCTAAGTCTAAGTCTAAGTCTAAGTCTAAGTCTAAGTCTAAATCTAAATCTAAATCTAAATCTAAATCTAAATCTAAATCTAAATCTAAATCTAATCTAAGTCTAAGTCTGTCTAAATCTAAACTAAATCTAAATCTAAATCTAATCTAAGTACATGTAAGTCTAAGTCTAAATCTATATCTAAGTCTAAGTCTAAGTCAAAGTAAGTCTAAATCTAAAGCTAAGTCTAAGTCTAAGTCTAAATCTAAATCTAAACTAATCTAAGTCTAAGTCTAAGTCTAAGTCTAAGTCTAATCTAAGTCTAAGTCTAAATCTAAGTCAAAGTCAAAGTCAAAGTCAAAGTCTAAATCTAATCTAAGTCTAAGTCTAAGTCTAAGTTCAAGTCTGTCAAGTCTAAGTCTAAGTCTCAAATCTAAATCTAAATCTAAATCTAAATCTAAATCTAAATCTAAATCTAAATCTAAATCTAAATCTAAATCTAAATCTAATCTAAGTCTAAGTCTAAGTCTAAGTCTCTAAATCTAAATCTAAATCTAATCTAAGTCTAAGTCTAAGTCTGTCTAAGTCTAAGTCTAAGTCTAAGTCTAAGTCTAAGTCTAAGTCTAATCTAAGTCAAAGTCTAAGTCTAAGTTTAAATCTAAGTCTCTAAAGTAATCTAAACTAAATCTGCTAAGTCTAAGTCTAAATCTAAATCTAATCTAAGTCTAAGTCTAAGTCTAAGTCTAAGTCTAAGTCTAAGTCTAAGTCTAAGTCTAAGTCTAAGTCTAAGTCTAAGTCTAAGTCTAAGTCTAAGTCTAAGTCTAAGTCCACCCAATCTAAGTCTAAGTCTAAATCTAAATCTAAATCTAAATCTAATCTAAATCTAATCTAAGTCTAAGTCTAAATCTAAATCTAAATCTAAATCTAAATCTAATCTGTCTAAGTCTAAGTCTAAGTCTAAGTCTAAGTCTAAGTCTAAATCTAAGTCTAAGTCTAAGTCTAAGTCTAAGTCTAAATCTAAATCTAAATCTAAATCTAAATCTAAATCTAAATCTAATCTAAATCTAAATCTAAATCTAATCTAAGTCTAAGTCTAAGTCTAAGTCTAAGTCTAAGTCTAAGTCTAAGTCTCTCCAAGTCTAAGTCTAAGTCTAAGTCTAAATTCAATCTAAGTCTAAGTCTAAAGTCTAAATCTAAATCTAAATCCCAATCTAAGTCTTTCTAAGTCTAAGTCTAAATCTAAATCTAAATCTAAATCTAAATCTAATCTAATCTAAGTCTAAGTCCAAGTCTAAGTCTAAGTCTAAGTCTAAGTCTAAGTCTAAGTCTAAGTCTAAGTCTAAGTCTAAACCCAATCTAAGTCTAAGTCTAAAGTCAAGTCTAATCTAAATCTAATCTGTCAAGTCTAAGTCTAAGTCTAAATCTAAATCTAAATCTAAATTCCAAATCTAAATCTAAATCTAAATCTAAATCTAATCTAAATCTAAATCTAAATTCAATCTAAATCTAAATCTAAATCTAAATCTAATCTAATCTAAATCTAAATCTAATCTAAATCTAATCTAAGTCTAAGTCTAAGTCTAAATATAAACATAAATCTAAATCTAAATCTAATCTAAGTCTACATAAGTCTACGCCTAAATCTATATCTAAGTCTAAGTCTAATAAAGTAAGTCTAAACTAAAGCTAAGTCTAAGTCTAAGTCTAAATCTAAATCTAAATCTAATCTATGTCTAAGTCTTAGTCTAAGTCTAAGTCTAATCTAAGTCTCAGTCTAAATCTAAGTTAAAGTCAAAGTCAAAGTCTAAATCTAATCTCTGAGTCTGAGTCTAAGTCTAAGTCTAAGTCTAAGTCTAAGTTAGTCTAAGTCTAAGTCTAAGTCTAAGTCTAAGTCTAAATCTAATCTAAGTCTAAGTCTAAGTCTAAGTTAATCTAAATCTAAGTCTGCTTCTAAATCTAAATCTAAATCTAAATCTAAATCTAAATCTAAATCTAAATCTAAATCTAAGTCTAAGTCTAAGTAAGTCTAAATCTAAATCTAAGTCTAAGTCTAAGTCTAAATCTAAATCTAATCTAAGTCTAAGTCTAAGTCTAAGTCTAAGTCTAATCTAAGTCTAAGTCTAAATCTAAGAAGTCAAAGTCAAAGTCTAAATCTAATCTAAGTCTCTAAGTCTAAGTCTAAGTCTAAGTCTAAGTCTAAGTCTAAGTCTAAGTCTAAGTCTAAGTCTAAATCTAATCTGTCTAAGTCTAAGTCTCAGTCTAAATCTAAATCTAATCTAAGTCTAAGTCTAAGTCTAAGTCTAAGTCTAAGTCTAAGTCTAAGTCTAAGTCTAAGTCTAAATCTAATCTAATCTAAGTCTAAGTCTAAGTCTAAATCTAAATCTAATCTAAGTCTAAGTCTAAGTCTAAGTCTAAGTCTAAAGTCTAAGTCTAAGTCTAAGTCTAAGTCTAAGTCTAAGTCTAAGTCTAAGTCTAAGTCTCAGTCTAAGTCTAAATCTAATCTAAGTCTAAGTCTAAATCTAAATCTAAATCTAAATCTAAACCTAATCTAAGTCTAAGTCTAAGTCTAAATCTAATCTAAGTCTAAGTCTAAGTCTGTCTGTTCAAGTCTAAGTCTGTCTAAATTCAATCTAAGCTAATCTAAATCTAAATCTAAATCTAAACTCTAATCTAAGTCTAAGTCTAAGTCTAAATCTAACCCATCTAAGTCTAAGTCTAAGTCTAAGTCTAAGCTAAGTCTAAGTCTAAGTCTAAGTCTGCCCTAAGTCTAAGTCTAAGTCTAAATCTAATCTAAGTCTAAATCTAAATCTAAATCTAAATCTAAGTCTAAGTCTGTTAAGTCTAAGTCTAAGTCTAAGTCTAAGTCTAAATCTAAATCTAAATCTAAATCTAATCTAAACCCATCTAAGTCTAAGTCTAAGTCTAAATCTAAATCTAATCTAAGTCTAAGTCTAAGTCTAAGTCTAAGTCTAAGTCTAAGTCTAAGTCTAAATCTAAATCTAAATCTAAATCTAAATCTCAATCTAAATCTAATCTAAGTCTAAGTTGTCTTAAATCTAAACATAAATCTAAATCTAAATCTAATCTAAGTACATTAGTCTAAGTCTAAATCTATATCTAAGTCTAAGTCTAAGTCAAAGTAAGTCTAAACTAAAGCTAAGTCTAAGTCTGGTCAAATCTAAATCTAAATCTAATCTAAGTCTAAGTCTATTCTAAGTCTAAACTAAGTTAATCTAAGTCTAAGTCTAAATCTAAGTTAAAGTCAAAGGTCAAAGCAAAGTCTAAATCTAATCTAGGTCTAAGTCTAAGTCTAAGTCTAAGTCTAAGTCTCTAAGTCTAAGTCTAGTCTAAATCTAAATCTAAACTAAATCTAAATCTAAATCTAAATCTAAAATCTAAATCTAAATCTAAATCTAAATCTAAATCTAAAAATCTAACCAATCTAAGTCTAAGTCTAAGTCTAGTTCTAAAATCTAATCTAAATCTAATCTAAGTTTAAGTCTTAGTCGTCTAAGTCTAAGTTAAGTCTAAGTCTAATCTAAGTCTAAGTCTAAATCTAAGTTAGCAAAAGTCAAGTCTAAATCTAAATCTAAGTCTAAGTGAAAGTAAATCTACTAAAATCTAAAGTCTATCTAAGTCTAAATCTAAATCTAATTAGTCTAAGTCTTAGTCTAAGTCTAAGTCTAAGTCCAAGTCTAAGTCTAAGTCTAAGTTTCTAGTCTAAGGGGGTCTAGTCTAAATCTAATCTAAATCTAAATCTAATAAGTCTAAGTCTAAATCTAAATCTAAATAAAATCTAAATCTAATCTGTCTAAGTTAAGTCTAAGTCTAAGTCTAAGTCTAAGCTAAATCTAAGTCTAAGCTAATCTAAGTCTAAGTCTAAATCTAAATCTAAATCTATAAATCTAATCTAAATCTAAACTAAATCTAAATCGAAAACTAAATCTAAAATCTAATCTAAGTCTAAGTCTAAGTCTAAGTCTAAAGTCAAGTCTAAGTCTTAAGTCAGTCTAAGTCAAATCTAATCTAAGTCTAAGTCTAATCTAAACTAAACTAATCTAAGTCTAAGCTAAGTCTAAGTCTAAATCTAAATCTAATCTAATCTAATCTAAGTCTAAGTCTAAGTCTAAGCTAAGTCTAAGTCTAAGTCTAAGTCTAACTAAGTCTAAATCTAAATCTAAACTAAATCTAAGTCTAAATCTAAATCTAAATCTAAGTCTAAATCTAAATCTAAATCTAAATCTAAAATCTAAATCAAATCTAAATCTAAATCTAAATCTAAAATCTAAATAATCTAAATCTAAATCTAAATCTAAATCTAAATCTAAATCTAAAGTAATCTAAGTCTAAGTCTAAGTCTAAATAAAACATAAATATAAATCTAATCTAATCTAAGTCCATGTAAGTCTCGTCTAAATCTATATCTAAGTCTAAGTCTAAGTCAAAGTAAGTCTAAACTAAAGCTAAAGTCTAAGTCTGGGTCTAAATCTAAATCTAAATCTAATCTATGTCTAAGTCGTCTAAGTCTAAGTATATCTAAGTCTCAGTCTAAATCTAAGTTAAAGTCAAAGTCAAAGTCAAAGTCTAAATCTAATCTCATGTGTCTGAAGTCTAAGTCTAAGTCTAAGTCTAGTCTAAGTCTAAGTCTAAGTTAAGTCTAAGTCTAAGTCTAAGTCTAAATCTAATCTAAGTCTAAGTCTAAGTCTAAGTCTAATCTAAATCTAAGTCTAAGTCTAAATCTAAACTAAATCTAAAATCTAAATCTAAATCTTAATTAAATCTAAATCTAAGTCTAAGTCTAAGTAAGTAAACTAAATCTAAGTCTAAGTCTAAGTCTAATCTAAATTAAATCTAGTTTAAGCTTAGTCTAAGTCTAACTCTAATCTAAGTCTAAGTCTAAATCTAAAGTTATAGTCAAAGTCAAAGTCTAAATCTAATTTAAGTCTAAGTCGAGTCTAAGTCAGTCTAAGTCTAAGTCTAAGTCTAAGTCTAAGTCTAGTCTAAGTCTAAATCTAATCTGTCTAGTCTAAGTCTAAGTCTAAATCAATTCTAATCTAAGTCTGTCTTAGTCTAAGTCTAGTCTAAGTCCAAGTATCAGTCTAAGTCTAAGTCTAAATCTAATCTAGTCTAAGTCTAAGTCTAAATCTAAATTTCTAATCTATGTCTAAGTCTAAGTCTAAGTCTAAGTCTAAGTCTAAGTCTAAGTCTAAGTCTAAGTCTAAGTCTAAGTCTAAGTCTAAGTCTAAGTCTAAATCTAACTAAGTCTAAGTCTAAATCTAAATCTAAATCTAAATCTAAATCTAAACTAATCTAAGTCTAAGTCTAAGCTAATCTAATCTAAGTCTAAATCTAAATCTAAATCTAAATCTAAATCTAAATCTAATCTAAGTCTAAGTCTAAGTCTAAATCTAATCTAAGTCTAAATCTAAATCTAAATCTAAATCTAAATCTAATCTAAGTCTAAGTCTAAGTCTAAATCTAAATCTAATCTAATCTAAGTCTAAGTCTAAGTCTAAGTCTAAGTCTAAGTCTAAGTCTAAGTCTAAGTCTAAGTCTAAGTCTAAGTCTAAATCTAATCTAAGTCTAAATCTAAATCTAAATCTAAATCTAAGTCTAAGTCTAAGTCTAAGTCTAAGTCTAAGTCTAAGTCTAAGTCTAAATCTAAATCTAAATCTAATCTAAATCTAAATCTAATCTAAGTCTAAGTCTAAGTCTAAATCTAAATCTAATCTAAGTCTAAGTCTAAGTCTAAGTCTAAGTCTAAGTCTAAGTCTAAGTCTAAATCTAAATCTAAATCTAAATCTAAATCTAAATCTAAATCTAATCTAAGTCTAAGTCTGTCTAAATCTAAACATAAATCTAAATCTAAATCTAATCTAAGTACATGTATCTACGTCTAAATCTATATCTAAGTCTAAGTCTAAGTCAAAGTAAGTCTAAACTAAAGCTAAGTCTAAGTCAAGTCTAAATCTAAATCTAAATCTAATCTATGTCTAAGTCTAGTCTAAGTCTAAGTCTAATCTAAGTCTTAGTCTAAATCTAAGTTAAAGTCAAAGTCAAAGTCAAAGTCTAAATCTAATCTAAGTCTAAGTCTAAGTCTAAGTCTAAGTCTAAGTCTAAGTCTAAGTCTAAGTCTAAATCTAAATCTAAATCTAAATCTAAATCTAAATCTAAATCTAAATCTAAATCTAAATCTAAATCTAAATCTAAATCTAATCTAAATCTAAATCTAATCTAAGTCTAAGTCTAAGTCTAAAATCTAAATCTAATCTAATCTAAGTCTAAGTCTAAGTCTGTCTAAGTCTAAGTCTAAGTCTAAGCTAATCTAAGTCTAAGTCTAAATCTAAGTCTAGTCTAAGTCAAAGTCTAAATCTAATCTAAGTCTAAGTCAAAGTAAATCTAAACTAAATCTAAGTCTAAGTCTAAGTCTAAATCTAAATCTAATCTAAGTCTAAGTCTAAGTCTAAGTCTAAGTCTAAGTCTAAGTCTAAGTCTAAGTCTAAGTCTAAGTCTAAGTCTAAGCTCTAAGTCTAAGTCTAAGTCTAAGTCTAAGTCTAGTCTAATCTAAGTCTAAGCTCCAATCTAAATCTAAATCTAAATCTAAATCTAAATCTAATCTAAGTCTAAGTCTAAATCTAAATCTAAATCTAAATCTATCTAATCTAAGTCTAAGTCTGTCTAAGTCTAAGTCTGTCTAAGTCTAAGTCTAAGTCTAAGTCTAAGTCTAAGTCTAAGTCTAAATCTAAATCTAAATCTAAATCTAAATCTAAATCCAATCTAAATCTAATCTAAATCTAAATCTAAATCTAAATCTAATCTAATCTAAGTCTAAGTCTGTCTAAGTCTAAGTCTAAGTCTAGTTCAAGTCTAAGTCTCAGTCTAAGTCTAAATCTAATCTAAGTCTAAGTCTAAATCTAAATCTAAATCTAAACCTAATCTAAGTCTAAGTCTAAGTCTAAGTCTAAATCTAAATCTAATCTAAATCTAAGTCTAAGTCTAAGTCTAAGTCTAAGTCTAAGTCTAAGTCTAAGTCTAAATCTAAATCTAAATCTAAATCTAAATCTAAATCTAAATCTAAATCTAAATCTAAATCTAAATCTAAATCTAAATCTAAATCTAAATCTAAATCTAAATCTAAATCTAAATCTAAATCTAAATCTAAATCTAAATCTAAATCTAAATCTAAATCTAAATCTAAATCTAAATCTAAATCTAAATCTAAATCTAAATCTAAATCTAATCTAAGTCTAAGTCTAAGTCTAAATCTAAATCTAAATCTAAATCTAAATCTAATCTAAGTCTACATGTAAGTCTACGTCTAAATCTATATCTAAGTCTAAGTCTAAGTCAAAGTAAGTCTAAACTAAAGCTAAGTCTAAGTCTAAGTCTAAATCTAAATCTAAATCTAATCTATGTCTAAGTCTTAGTCTAAGTCTAAGTCTAATCTAAGTCTAAGCTAAATCTAAGTTAAAGTCAAAGTCAAAGTCAAAGTCTAAATCTAATCTCTGAGTCTGAGTCTGAGTCCAAGTCTCAGTCTAAGTCTAAGTCTAAGTCTAAGTCTAAGTCTAAGTCTAAGTCTAAATCTAATCTAAGCTAAGTCCAAGTCTAAGCTCCATCTAAAATCTAAGTCTAAGTCTAAATCTAAATCTAAATCTAAATCTAAATCTAAATCTAAATCTAAATCTAAATCTAAGTCTAAGTCTAAGCAAGTCTAAACTAAATCTAAGTCCAAGTCTAAGTCTAAATCTAAATCTAATCTAAGTCTAAGTCTAAGTCTAAGTCTAAGTCTAATCTAAGTCTAAGTCTAATCTAAGTCTAAGTCCAAAGTCAAAGTCTAAATCTAAATCTAAGTCTAAGTCTAAGTCAAGCTCTAAGTCTAAGTCTGTCCAAGTCTAAGTCTAAGTCTAAGTCTAAGCTAAACTAATCTGTCTAAGTCTAAGTCTAAGCTCCAACCCACTAAATCTAAGTCTAAGTCTAAGTCTAAGTCTAAGTCTAAGTCTAAGTCTAAGTCTAAGTCTAAGTCTAAATCTAATCTGTCTAAGTCTAAGTCTCAGTCTAAATCTAAATCTAATCTAAGTCTAAGTCTAAGTCTAAGTCCAAGTCCAAGTCCAAGTCTAAGTCTAAGTCTAAGTCTAAGTCTAAGTCTAAGTCTAAGTCTAAGCTCCACCCAATCTAAGTCTAAGTCTAAGTCTAAATCTAAATCTAAATCTAAATCTAAATCTAAATCTAATCTAAGTCTAAGTCTAAGTCTAAATCTAATCTAAGTCTAAGTCTAAGTCTAAGTCTAAGTCTAAGTCTAAGTCTGTCTAAATCTATCTAAGTCTAAATCTAAATCTAAATCTAAATCTAAACTAATCTAAGTCTAAGTCTTAAGCTCTAAATCTAAATCTAATCTAATCTAAGTCTAAGTCTAAGTCTAAGTCTAAGTCTAAGTCTAAGCTCCAAGTCTAAGTCTAAGTCTAAGTCTAAGTCTAAATCTAATCTAAGTCTAAATCTAAATCTAAATCTAAATCTGTCTAAGTCTAAGCTCCAAGTCTAAGTCTAAGTCTAAGTCTAAGTCTAAATCTAAATCTAAATCTAAATCTAAATCTAAACCCATCTAAGTCTAAGTCTAAGTCTAAATCTAAATCTAATCTAAGTCTAAGTCTAAGTCTAAGTCTAAGTCTAAGTCTAAGTCTAAATCTAAATCTAAATCTAAATCTAAATCTAAATCTAAATCTAAATCTAAATCTAATCTAAGTCTAAGTCTAAGTCTAAATCTAAACATAAATCTAAATCTAAATCTAATCTAAGTACATGTAAGTCTACGTCTAAATCTATATCTAAGTCTAAGTCTAAGTCAAAGTAAGTCTAAACTAAAGCTAAGTCTAAGTCTAAGTCTAAATCTAAATCTAAATCTAATCTATGTCTAAGTCTTAGTCTAAGTCTAAGTCTAATCTAAGTCTCAAGTCTAAATCTAAGTTAAAGTCAAAGTCAAAGTCAAAGTCTAAATCTAATCTAAGTCTAAGTCAAGTCTAAGTCTAAGTCTAAGTCTAAGTCTAAGTCTAAGCTCCAAGCTAATCTAAATCTAAATCTAAATCTAAATCTAAATCTAAATCTAAATCTAAATCTAAATCTAAATCTAAATCTAAACCCAATCTAAGCTCCTAAGTCTAAGTCTAAGTCTAAATCTAAATCTAAATCTGTAAGTCTAAGTCTAAGTCTGTCTAAGTCTAAGTCTAAGTCTAAGTCTAATCTAAGTCTAAGTCTAAATCTCTAGTCTAAGTCAAAGTCTAATCTAAATCTAAGTCTAAGTCAAAGTAAAGTCTAAACTAAATCTAAGTCTAAGTCTAAGTCTAAATCTAAATCTAATCTAAGTCTGTCTAAGTCTAAGTCTAATCTAAGTCTAAGTCTAAGTCCAAAGTCTAAGTCTAAGTCTAAGTCTAAGTCTAAGTCTAAGTCTAAGTCTAAGTCTAAGTCTAATCTCTCCAAATCTAAGTCTGTCCAAATCTAAATCTAAATCTAAATCTAAATCTAAATCTAAATTCCATCTAAGTCTAAGTCTAAATCTAAATCTAAATCTAAATCTAAATTCCATCTAATCTAATCTAAGTCTAAGTCTAAGTCTAAGTCTAAGTCAAGTCTAAATTCCAAGTCTAAGTCTAAGTCTAAGTCTAAGTCTAAGTCTAAATCTAAATCTAAATCTAAATCTAAATCTAAATCTAAATCTAAATCTAAATCTAAATCTAAATCTAAATCTAAATCTAATCTAAGTCTAAGTCTAAGTCTAAGTCTAAGTCTAAGTCTAAGTCTAAGTCTAAGTCTAAGTCTAGTCTAAGTCTAAGTCTAAATCTAATCTAAGTCTAAGTCTAAATCTAAATCTAAATCTAAACCTAATCTAAGTCTAAGTCTAAGTCTAAGTCTAAATCTAAATCTAAATCTAATCTAATCTAAGTCTAAGTCTAAGTCTAAGTCTAAGTCTAAGCTCCAGTCTAAGTCTAAGTCTAAGTCTAAGTCTAAGTCTAAGTCTAAATTCCATCTAAGTCTAAGTCTAAATCTAAGTCTAAATCTAATCTAAGTACGTCTAAGTCTAAGTCTAAGTCTAAGTCTAACCCATCTAAATCTAAATCTAAATCTAAATCTAAATCTAAATCTAAATCTAAATCTAAATCTAAATCTAATCTAAATCTAAATCTAAGTCTAAATCTAAATCTAAATCTAAATCTAAATCTAAATCTAAATCTAAATCTAAATCTAATCTGTCTAAGTCTAAGTCTAAATCTAAACATAAATCTAAATCTAAATCTAATCTAAGTCTACATCTAAGTCAAGCCTAAATCTATATCTAAGTCTAAGTCTAAGTCAAAGTAAGTCTAAAACTAAAGCTAAGTCTAAGTCTGGGTCTAAATCTAAATCTAAATCTAATCTATGTCTAAGTCTTAGTCTAAGTCTAAGTCTAATCTAAGTCTCAGTCTAAATCTAAGCAAAGTCAAAGTCAAAGTCAAAGTCTAAATCTAATCTCTAAGTCTAAGTCTAAGTCTAAGTCTAAGTCTAAGTCTAAGTCTATCTAAGTCTAAGTCTAAGTCTAAGTCTAAGTCTAAATCTAATCTAAGTCTAAGTCTAAGTCTAAGTCTAATCTAAATCTAAGTCTAGTTTCTAAATCTAAATCTAAATCTAAATCTAAATCTAAATCTAAATCTAAGTCTAAGTCTAAGTCTTCAAATCTAAATCTAAGTCTAAGTCTAAGTCTAAATCTAAATCTAATCTAAGTCTAAGTCTAAGTCTAAGTCTAAGTCTAATCTAAGTCTAAGTCTAAGTCTAAGTCTCAGTCAAAGTCAAAGTCTAAATCTAATCTAAGTCTGAGTCTGAGTCTAAGTCTAAGTCTAAGTCTAAGTCTAAGTCTAAGTCTAAGTCTAAGTCTAAATCTAATCTGTCTAAGTCTAAGTCTCAGTCTAAATCTAAATCTAATCTAAGTCTAAGTCTAAGTCTAAGTCTAAGTCTAAGTCTAAGTCTAAGTCTAAGTCTAAGTCTAATCTAATCTGTCTAAGTCTAAGTCTAAGCTCTAAATCTAAATCTAATCTAAGTCTAAGTCTAAGTCTAAGTCTAAGTCTAAGTCTAAGTCTAAGTCTAAGTCTAAGTCTAAGTCTAAGTCTAAGTCAAGTCTAAGTCTAAGTCTAAACCTAATCTAAGTCTAAGTCTAAATCTAAATCTAAATCTAAATCTAAACCCATCTAAGTCTAAGTCTAAGTCTAAATCTAATCTATGTCTAAGTCTTAGTCTGTCTAAGTCCAAGTCCAAGTCTAAGTCTAAATCTAATCTAAGTCTAAATCTAAATCTAAATCTAAATCAAATCTAATCTAAGTCTAAGTCTAAGTCTAAATCTAAATCAAATCTAATCTAAGTCTAAGTCTAAGCTCTAAGTCTGTCTAAGTCTAAGTCTAAGTCTAAGTCTAAGTCTCAGTCTAAGTCTAAATCTAATCTAAGTCTAAATCTAAATCTAAATCTAAATCTAAGTCTAAGTCTAAGTCTAAGTCTAAGTCTAAGTCTAAGTCTAAGTCTAAATCTAAATCTAAATCTAAATCTAAATCTAAATCTAATCTAAGTCTAAGTCTAAGTCTAAATCTAAATCTAATCTTCTAAGTCCAAGTCTAAGTCTGTCTAAGTCTAAGTCTAAGTCTAAGTCTAAATCTAAATCTAAATCTAAATCTAAATCTAAATCTAAATCTAATCTAAGTCTAAGTCTGTCTAAATCTAAACATAAATCTAAATCTAAATCTAATCTAAGTACATGTAAGTCTAAGCTCTAAATCTATATCTAAGTCTAAGTCTAAGTCAAAAGTAAGTCTAAACTAAAGCTAAGTCTAAGTCTAAGTCTAAATCTAAATCTAAATCTAATTCTAAGTCTAAGTCTAAGTCTAAGTCTAAGTCTAATCTAAGTCTAAGTCTAAATCTAAGCTAAGTCAAAGTCAAAGTCAAAGTCTAAATTCAATCTAAGTCTAAGTCAAGTCTAAGTCTAAGCTCTAAGTCTAAGTCTAAGTCTAAATCTAAATCTAAATCTAAATCTAAATCTAAATCTAAATCTAAATCTAAATCTAAATCTAAATCTAAATCTAAATCTAAATCTAAATCTAAGTCTAAGTCTAAGTCTAAGTCTAAGTCTAAATCTAAATCTAAATCGAATCTAAGTCTAAGTCTAAGTCTGTATAAGTCTAAATCCAAATCTAAATCTAATCTAAATCTAAATCTAAATCTAATCTAAGTCAAAGTCAAAGTCTAAATCTAAATCTAAGTCTATCAAAGTAAATCTAAACTAAATCTAAGTCTAAGTTCAAGTCTAAATCTAAATCTAATCTAGCAATACGTAACTGAACGAA
>SOZL01000228.1:174778-188475 GCA_009733165.1 Naja naja | reverse complement strand
TAAATCTAAATCTAATCTAAGTCTAAGTCTAAATCTAAATCTAAATCTAAATCTAATCTAAGTCTAAGTCTAAATCTAAATCTAATCTAAATCTAAATCTAAATCTAAATCTAAATCTAAATCTAAATCTAAATCTAAATCTAAATCTAATCTAAATCTAAATCTAAATTCAATCTAAGTCTAAGTCTAAGTCTAAGTCTAAATCTAAGTCTAAGTCTAAGTCTAAGTCTGTCTAAATCTAAATCTAAATCTAATCTAAGTCTAAGTCTAAATCTAAATCTAATCTAAGCTCTAAGTCTAAGTCTAAGTCTAAGTCTAATCTAAAGTCTAAATCTAAATCAAATCTAAATCTAAATCTAAATCTAAATCTAAATCTAAATCTAAATCTAAATCTAAATCTAAATCTAAATCTAAATCTAAATCTAAATCTAAATCTAAATCTAAATCTAAATCTAAATCTAAATCTAATCTAAGTCTAAGTCTAAGTCTAAGTCTAAATCTAAACATAAATCTAAATCTAATCTAAGTCTACATGTAAGTCTACGCTCTAAATCTATATCTAAATCTAAGTCTAAGTCAAAGTAAGTCTAAACTAAAGCTAAGTCTCTGGGTCTAAATCTAAATCTAAATCTAATCTATATGTCTAAGTCTTAGTCTAAGTCTAAGTCTAATCTAAGTCTAAGTCTAAATCTAAGCAAAGTCTAAGTCAAAGTCAGTCTAAATCTAAGTCTAAGTCTAAGTCTAAGTCTAAGTCTAAGTCTAAGTCTAAGTCTAAGTCTAAATCTAAATCTAAATCTAAATCTAAATCTAAATCTAAATCTAAATCTAAATCTAAATCTAAATCTAAGTCTGTCTGTTCAAGTCTAAGTCTAAGCTCTAAGTCTAAGTCTAAGTCTAAGTCTAAGTCTAAATCTAATCTAAGTCTGTCCAAATCTAAATCTAAATCTAAATCTAAATCTAAATCTAATCTAAGTCTAAGTCTAAGTCTAAGTCTAAATCTAAATCTAAATCTAATCTAAGTCTAAGTCTGTCTAAGTCTAAGTCTAAGTCTGTCTCCATCTAAGTCTAAGTCTCCAAGTCTAAGTCTAAATCTAAATCTAAATCTAAATCTAAATCTAATCTAAGTCTAAGTCTAAGTCTAAGTCTAAGTCTAAATCAAGTCTAATCTAAGTCTAAGCTCTAAATCTAAATCTAAACTAATCTAAGTCTAAGTCTAAATCTAAATCTAAATCTAATCTAAGTCTAAGTCTAAATCTAAATCCAAATCTAAATCTAAATCTAAATCTAAATCTAAATCTAAATCTAAATCTAAATCTAAATCTAAATCTAAATCTAAATCTAAATCTAAATCTAAATCTAAATCTAAATCTAAATCTAAATCTAAATCTAAATCTAAATCTAAATCTAATGTATAAGTCTTAGTCTAAGTCTAAGTCTAATCTAATTCTAAGTCTAAATCTAAGTTAAAGTCAAATTCAAAGTCTAAATCTAATCTCTGAGTCTGAGTCTGAGTCCAAGTCTCAGTCTAAGTCTAAGTCTAAGTAAGTCTAAAGTCTAAGTCTAAATCTAATCTAAGTCTAATCTAGTCTAAGTCTAAGTCTAAGTCTAAGTCTAAGTCTAAGTCTAAGTCTAAGTCTAAATCTCAGTCTAAGTCTAAATCTAATCTAAGTCTAAATCTAAATCTAAATCTAAATCTAAATCTAAATCTAAATCTAAATCTAAATCTAAATCTAAATCTAAATCTAAATCTAAATCTAATCTAAGTCTAAGTCTAAGTCTAAGTCTAAGTCTAAGTCTAAGTCTAAGTCTAAGTCTAAGTCTAAATCTAAATCTAAACCTAATCTAAGTCTAAGTCTAAATCTAAATCTAATCTAAGTCTAAGTCTAAGTCTAAGTCTAAATCTAAATCTAAATCTAAATCTAAATCTAAATCTAAATCTAAATCTAAATCTAAATCTAAATCTAAATCTAAATCTAAATCTAAATCTAAATCTAAATCTAAATCTAAATCTAAGTCTAAGTCTAGTCTAAATCTAAACATAATATAAATCTAATCTAATCTAAGTCTACATGTAAGTCTAACGCCTAAATCTATATCTAAATCTAAGTCTAAGTCAAAGTGTCAAACTAAAGCTAAGTCTAAGTCTAAATCTAAATCTAAATCTAATCTATCTAAGTCTAGTCTAAGTCTAAGTCTAATCTAAGTCTAAGTCTAAATCTAAGTTCAAAGTCAAAGTCAAAGTCTAAATCTAAGTCTAAGTCTAAGTCTAAGTCTAGTTCAAGTCTAAGCTAAGTCTAAGTCTAAATCTAAATCTAAATCTAAATCTAAATCTAAATCTAAATCTAAGTCTAAGTCTAAGTCTAAGTCTAAGTCTAAGTCTAAGTCTAAGTCTAAGTCTAAGTCTAAATCTAATCTAAGTCTAAGTCTAAATCTAAATCTAAATCTAAATCTAAATCTAAGTCTAAGTCTAAGTCTAAGTCTAAATCTAAATCTAAATCTAAATCTAATCTAATCTAAGTCTAAGTCTAAGTCTAAGTCTAAGTCTAAGTCTAAATCTAAATCTAAATCTACATCTAAATCTAAATCTAAATCTAAATCTAAATCTAAATCTAAATCTAAATAAATCTAAATCTAATCGAAGTCTAAGTCTAAATCTAAATCTAAATCTAAACCTAATCTGTCTAAGTCTAAATCTAAATCTAAATCTAAATCTAAATCTAAATCTAAATCTAAATCTAAATCTAAATCTAAATCTAAATCTAAATCTAAATCTAAATCTAAATCTAAATCTAAATCTAATCTAAGTCTAAAGTCTAATCTAAGTCTAAATCTAAGTCTAGTCTAAGTCTAAGTCTAAGTCTAATCTAAATCTAAATCTAATCTAAGTCTAAGTCTAAATCTAATCTAATCTAAGTCTAAGTCTAAGTCTAAGTCTAAATCTAAATCTAAATCTAAATCTAAATCTAAATCTAAATCTAAATCTAAATCTAAATCTAAATCTAAATCTAAATCTAAATCTAAATCTAAATCTAAATCTAAATCTAAATCTAAATCTAATCTAAGTCTAAGTCTAAGTCTAAATCTAAACATAAATCTAAATCTAAATCTAATCTAAGTCTACATGTAAGTCTAAGCCTAAATCTATATCTAAATCTAAGTCTAAGTCAAAGTAAGTCTAAACTAAAGCTAAGTTCTAAGTCTAAATCTAAATCTAAATCATCTATGTCTAAGTCTTAGTCTAAGTCTAAGTCTAATCTAAGTCTAAGTCTAAATCTGCTAAAGTCTAAGTCAAAGTCAAAGTCTAAATCTAAGTCTGGTCAAGTCTAGTCAAGTCTAAGTCTAAGTCTAAATCTAAGTCTAAATCTAAATCTAAATCTAAATCTAAATCTAAATCTAAATCTAAGTCTAAGTCTAAGTCTAAGTCTAAGTCTAAGTCTAATCTAAGTCTAAGTCTAAATCTAATCTAAGTCTAAGTCTAAATCTAAATCTAAATCTAAATCTAAATCTAATCTAATCTGTCTAAGTCTAAGTCTAAGTCTAAGTCTAAGCTAAGCTTCTAAGTCTAAGCTAAATCTAAACTAAACTAAATCTAAATCTAATCTAATCTAAGTCTAAGTCTAAGTCTAAGTCTAAGTCTAAATCTAAGTCTAAGTCTAAGTCTAAGTCTAAATCTAAATCTAAACCTAATCTAAGTCTAAGTCTAAATCTAAATCTAAATCTAATCTAAGTCTAAGTCTAAATCTAAATCTAAATCTAAATCTAAATCTAATCTAAATCTAAACTAATCTAAATCTAAATCTAAATCTAAATCTAATCTAAGTCTAAGTCTAAGTCAAGTCTAATCTAATCTAAGTCTAAATCTAAGTCTAAAGTCAAATCTAAAGTCTAAATCTAATTCTAAGTCTAAGTCTAAGTCTAAGTCTAAGTCTAAGTCTAAGTCTAAGTCTAAGTAAGTCTAAGTCTAAATCTAAGTCTAAATCTAATCTAAGTCTAAGTCTAAGCTAAGTCTAAGTCTAAGTCTAAGTCTAAGTCTAAGTCTAAGTCTAAGTCTAAGTCTAAATCTCAGTCTAAGTCTAAATCTAATCTAAGTCTAAATCTAAATCTAAATCTAAATCTAAATCTAAATCTAAATCTAAATCTAAATCTAAATCTAAATCTAATCTTAGTCTAAGTCTAAGTCTAAGTCTAAATCTAAGTCTAAGTCTAAGTCTAAGTCTAAGTCAAAATCTAAATCTAAACCTAATCTAAGTCTAAGTCTAAATCTAAATCTAATCTAAGTCTAAGTCTAAGTCTAAGTCTAAATCTAAATCTAAATCTAAATCTAAATCTAAATCTAAATCTAAATCTAAATCTAAATCTAAATCTAAATCTAAATCTAAATCTAAATCTAAATCTAAATCTAAATCTAAGTCTAAGTCTAAGTCTAAATATAAACATAAATATAAATATAAATCTAATCTAAGTCTACATGTAAGTCTACGTCTAAATCTATATCTAAATCTAAGTCTAAGTCAAAGTAAGTCTAAACTAAAGCTAAGTCTCTAAGTCTAAATCTAAATCTAAATCTAATCTATGTCTAAGTCTAAGTCTAAGTCTAAGTCTAATCTAAGTCTAAGTCTAAATCTAAGTCTAAGTCAAAGTCAAAGTCTAAATCTAAATCTAAGTCTAAGTCAAGTCTAAGTCTAAGTCTAAGTCTAAGTCTAAATCTAAATCTAAATCTAAATCTAAATCTAAATCTAAATCTAAATCTAAGTCTAAGTCTAAGTCTAAGTCTAAATCTAAGTCTAAAGTCAAATCAAAGTCTAATCTAATCTCTAAGTCTAAGTCTAAGTCTAAGTCTAAGTCTCCAAGTCTAAGTCTAAGTCTAAGTCTAAGTCTAAGTCTAAGTCTAAATCTATCTAAGTCTAAGTCTAAGTCTAAGTCTAAGTCTAAGTCTAAGTCTAAGTCTAAGTCTAAGTCTAAGTCTAAAGTCTAAGTCTAAATCTAATCTAAGTCTAAATCTAAATCTAAATCTAAATCTAATCTAAATCTAAATCTAAATCTAAATCTAAATCTAAATCTAAATCTAATCTAAATCTAAATCTAAATCTAAATCTAAATCTAATCTAAATCTAAATCTAAATCTAATCTAAGTCTAAAGTCTAAGTCTAAATCTAAAGTCTAAGTCTAAGTCTAAGTCTAAGTCTAAATCTAAATCTAAACCTAATCTAAGTCTAAGTCTAAATCTAAATCTAATCTAAGTCTAAATCTAGTCTAAGTCTAAATCTAAATCTAAATCTAAATCTAAATCTAAATCTAAATCTAAATCTAAATCTAAATCTAATCTAAATCTAAATCTAAATCTAAATCTAAATCTAAATCTAAATCTAAATCTAAATCTAAATCTAATCTAAGTCTAAGTCTAAGTCTAAATATAAACATAAATCTAAATCTAAATCTAATCTAAGTCTACATGTAAGTCTAACGTCTAAATCTATATCTAAATCTAAGTCTAAGTCAAAGTAAGTCTAAATCTAAAGCTAAGTCTCTAAGTCTAAATCTAAATCTAAATCTAATCTATGTCTAAGTCTTAGTCTAAGTCTAAGTCTAATCTAAGTCTAAGTCTAAATCTCTAAAGTCTAAGTCAAAGTCAAAGTCTAAATCTAAGTCTAAGTCTAAGTCTAAGTCTAAATGTCTAAGTCTAAGTCTAAATCTAAGTCTAAATCTAAATCTAAATCTAAATCTAAATCTAAGTCTAAATCTAAGTCTAAGTCTAAGTCTAAGTCTAAGTCTAAGTCTAAGTCTAAGTCTAAGTCTAAATCTAATCTAAGTCTAAGTCTAAATCTAAATCTAAATCTAAATCTAAATCTAATCTAATCTGTCTAAGTCTAAGTCTAAGTCTAAGTCTAAGTCTAAGTCTAAGTCTAAGTCTAAATCTAAATCTAACTTTAAATCTAAATCTAAATCTAAATCTAGTCTAAATCTAAGTCTAAGTCTAAGTCTAAGTCTAAGTCTAAATCTAAGTCTAAGTCTAAGTCTAAGTCTAAATCTAAATCTAAACCTAATCTAAGTCTAAGTCTAAATCTAAATCTAAATCTAATCTAAGTCTAAGTCTAAGTCTAAATCTAAATCTAAATCTAAATCTAAATCTAAATCTAAATCTAAATCTAAATCTAAATCTAAATCTAAATCTAAATCTAATGTATAAGTCTTAGTCTAAGTCTAAGTCTAATTCAATCTAAGTCTAAATCTGCTAAAGTCTAAAGTCAAAGTCTAAATCTAAATCTAAGTCTAAGTCTAAGTCTAAGTCTAAGTCCAAGCTAAGTCTAAGTCTAAGTAAGTCTAAGTCTAAATCTAAGCTCTAAATCTAATCTAAGTCTAAGTCTAAGTCTAAGTCTAAGTCTAAGTCTAAGTCTAAGTCTAAGTCTAAATCTAAGTCTAAATCTAAATCTAAATCTAATCTAAGTCTAAGTCTAAATCTAAATCTAAGTCTAAGTCTAAGTCTAAGTCTAAATCTAAATCTAAATCTAAATCTAAATCTAAATCTAAATCTAAATCTAAATCTAAATCTAAATCTAAATCTAAATCTAAGTCTAAGTCTAAGTCTAAATCTAAACATAAATATAAAAATAAATCTAATCTAAGTCTACATCTAAGTCTAAGTCTAAATCTATATCTAAATCTAAGCTCAATCAAAGTAAGTCTAAACTAATCTAAGTCTCTGGGTCTAAATCTAAATCTAAATCTAATCTAAGTCTAAGTCTAAGTCTAAGTCTAAGTCTAATCTAAGTCTAAGTCTAAATCTAAGTTAAAGTCTAAGTCAAAGTCAAAGTCTAAATCTAAGTCTAAGTCTAAGTCTAAGTCTAAGTCTAAGTCTAAGTCTAAGTCTAAATCTAAATCTAAATCTAAATCTAAATCTAAATCTAAATCTAAATCTAAGTCTAAGTCTAAGTCTAAGTCTAAATCTAAGAAGTCAAATCAAATCTAAATCTAAATCTAAGTCTAAGTTCAAGTCTAAGTCTAAGTCTAAGTCTGTCTAAGTCTAAGTAAGTCTAAGTCTAAGTCTAAGTCTAAATCTAAATCTAAATCTAAGTCTAAATCTAAGTCTAAGTCTAAGTCTAAGTCTAAGTCTAAGTCTAAGTCTAAGTCTAAGTCTAAATCTCAGTCTAAGTCTAAATCTAATCTAAGTCTAAATCTAAATCTAAATCTAAATCTAAATCTAAATCTAAATCTAAATCTAATCTAAATCTAAATCTAAATCTAAATCTAAATCTAAATCTAAATCTAAATCTAATCTAAATCTAAATCTAAATCTAAATCTAAATCTAATCTTAGTCTAAGTCTAAGTCTAAGTCTAAATCTAAGTCTAAGTCTAAGTCTAAGTCTAAGTCTAAATCTAAATCTAAACCTAATCTAAGTCTGTCTAAATCTAAATCTAATCTAAGTCTAAGTCTAAGTCTAAGTCTAAATCTAAATCTAAATCTAAATCTAAATCTAAATCTAAATCTAAATCTAAATCTAAATCTAAATCTAAATCTAAATCTAAATCTAAATCTAAATCTAAATCTAAATCTAAATCTAATCTAAGTCTAAGTCTAAGTCTAAAAATATAAACATAAATATAAATATAAATCTAATCTAAGTCTCACAAGTCTAAGTCTAAATCTATATCTAAAGTCTAAGTCAAAGTAAGTCTAAAAAGCTAAGTCTCTGGTCTAAATCTAAATCTAAATCTAATCTATGTCTAAGTCTTAGTCTAAGTCTAAGTCTAAATCTAAGTCTAAGTCTAAATCTAAGCAAAGTCTAAGTCAAAGTCAGTCTAAATCTAAGTCTGAGTTCTAAGTCTAAGTCTAAGTCTAAGTCTGCTAAATCTAAGTCTAAATCTAAATCTAAATCTAAATCTAAATCTAAATCTAAATCTAAGTCTAAGTCTAAGTCTAAGTCTAAGTCTAAGTCTAAGTCTAAGTCTAAGTCTAAGTCTAAATCTAATCTAAGTCTAAGTCTAAATCTAAATCTAAATCTAAATCTAAATCTAATCTAATCTGTCTAAGTCTAAGTCTAAGTCTGTCTAAGTCTAAGTCTAAGTCTAAGTCTAAATCTAAATCTAAATCTAAATCTAAATCTAAATCTAAATCTAATCTAAGTCTAAGTCTAAGTCTAAGTCTAAGTCTAAATCTAAGTCTAAGTCTAAGTCTAAGTCTAAATCTAAATCTAAATCTAATCTAAGCTCTAAGCTCAATCTAAATCTAAATCTAAATCTAAGTCTAAGTCTAAGTCTAAATCTAAATCTAAATCTAAATCTAAATCTAAATCCAATCTAAATCTAAATCTAAATCTAAATCTAAATCTAAATCTAAATCTAAATCTAAATCTAAATCTAAATCTAATGTATAAGTCTTAGTCTAAGTCTAAGCTAAATCAATCTAAGTCTAAATCTAAGTCAAAGTCAAATTCAAAGTCTAAATCTAATCTCTGAGTCTGAGTCTGAGTCCAAGTCTCAGTCTAAGTCTAAGTCTAAGTTTAAGTAAGTCTAAGTCTAAGTCTAAGTCTAAATCTAATCTATGTCTAAGTCTTAGTCTAAGTCTAAGTCCAAGTCTAAGTCTAAGTCTAAGTCTAAGTCTGCCTAAAGTTCAGTCTAAGTCTAAATCTAATCTAAGTCTAAATCTAAATCTAAATCTAAATCTAAATCTAAATCTAAATCTAAATCTAAATCTAAATCTAAATCTAAATCTAAATCTAAATCTAAATCTAAATCTAAATCTAAATCTAATCTAATCTAAGTCTAAGTCTAAGTCTAAGTCTAAATCTAAGTCTAAGTCTAAGTTAATCTAAGTCTAAGTCTAAATCTAAATCTAAACCTAATCTAAGTCTAAGTCTAAATCTAAATCTAATCTAAGTCTAAGTCTAAGTCTAAATCTAAATCTAAATCTAAATCTAAATCTAAATCTAAATCTAAACTAAATCTAAATCTAAATCTAAATCTAAATCTAAATCTAAATCTAAATCTAAATCTAAATCTAAATCTAAATCTAAATCTAATCTAAGTCTAAGTCTAAGTCTAAATCTAAACATAAATCTAAATAAATAAATCTAATCTAAGTCTACATCTAAGTCAAGCCAATCTATATCTAAGTCTAAGTCTAAGTCAAAGTAAGTCTAAACTAAAGCTAAGTCTAAGTCTGGGTCTAAATCTAAATCTAAATCTAATCTATGTCTAAGTCTTAGTCTAAGTCTAAGTCTAATCTAAGTCTAAGTCTAAATCTAAGTAAAGTCAAAGTCAAAGTCAAAGTCTAAATCTAATCTCTAAGTCTAAGTCTAAGTCCAAGTCTAAGTCTAAGTCTAAGTCTAAGTCTAAGTCTAAGTCTAAGTCTAAGTCTAAATCTAAATTCCATCTAAGCTCCTCCAAGTCTAAGTCTAAGTCTATCTAATCTAAGTCTAAGTCTAAATCTAAATCTAAATCTAAATCTAAATCTAAATCTAAATCTAAATCTAAATCTAAATCTAAGTCTAAAGTAAGTCTAAACTAAATCTAAGTCTAAGTCTAAGTCTAAATCTAAATCTAATCTAAGTCTAAAGTCTAAGTCTAAGTCTAAGTCTAATCTAAGTCTAAGTCTAAATCTAAGTCTAAGTCAAAGTCAGTCTAAATCTAATCTAAGTCTAAGTCTAAGTCAAGTCTAAGTCTAGCTCAAGTCTAAGTCTAAGTCTAAGTCTAAGTCTAAGTCTAAGTCTAAATCTAATCTGTCTAAGTCTAAGTCTAAGTCTAAATCTAAATCTAATCTAAGTCTGTCTAAGTCTAAGTCTAAGTCCAAGTCTAAGTCTAAGTTCTAAGTCTAGTCTAAGTCTAAGTCTAAGTCTAAATCTAATCTGTTCTAAGTCTAAGTCTAAGCTCCACCCACTAATCTAAGTCTAAGTCTAAGTCTAAGTCTAAGTCTAAGTCTAAGTCTAAGTCTAAGTCTAAGTCTAAGTCTAAGTCTAAGTCTAAGCTCCAGTCTAAGTCTAAGCTCTAAATCTAATCTAAGTCTAAGTCTAATCCAAATCTAAATCTAAATCTAAATCTCAATCTAAGTCTAAGTCTAAGTCTAAATCTAATTCATGTCTAAGTCTAAGTCTCTAAGTCTAAGTCTAAGTCTAAGTCTAAATCTAATCTAAGTCTAAATCAAATCTAAATCTAAATCTAAATCTAAATCTAAATCTAAATCTAAATCTAAATCTAAATCTAAATCTAAATCTAAATCTAAATCTAAATCTAAAATCTAAATCTAATCTAAGCTCAAGTCTAAGTCTAAGTCTAAATCTAAGTCTAAGTCTAAGTCTAAGTCTAAGTCTAAGTCTAAATCTAATCTAAGCTCCAAATCTAAATCTAAATCTAAATCTAAATCTAAATCTAAATCTAAATCTAAATCTAATCTGTCTAAGTCTAAGTCTAAGTCTAAGTCTAAGTCTAAGTCTAAATCTAAATCTAAATCTAAATCTAAATCTAAATCTAATCTAAGTCTAAGTCTGTCTAAATATAAACATAAATATAAAATATAAATCTAATCTAAGTCTACATGTAAGTCTACGCCTAAATCTATATCTAAGTCTAAGTCAAAGTAAGTCTAAACTAAAGCTAAGTCTAAGTCTAAGTCTAAATCTAAATCTAAATCTAATCTATGTCTAAGTCTTAGTCTAAGTCTAAGTCTAATCTAAGTCTAGTCTAAATCTAAGCAAAGTCAAAGTCAAAGTCAAAGTCTAAATCTAATCTCTAAGTCTAAGTCTAAGTCTAAGTCTAAGTCTAAGTCTAAGTCTAAGCTAAATCTAAGTCTAAGTCTAAGTCTAAGTCTAAGTCTAAGTCTAAATCTAATCTAAGTCTAAGTCCAAGTCTAAGTCTATCTAATCTAAGTCTAAGTCTAATCTAAATCTAAATTAAATCTAAATCTAATCTAAATCTAAATCTAAGTCTAAGTCTAAGTAAGTCTAAACTAAATCTAAGTCTAAGTCAAGTCTAAATCTAAATCTAATCTAAGTCTAAGTCTAAGTCTAAGCTAACTCTCTAATCTAAGTCTAAGTCTAAATCTAAGTCTAAGTCAAAGTCAAAGTCTAAATCTAATCTAAGTCTAAGTCTAAGTCTAAGTCTAAGTCTAAGTCTAAGTCTAAGTCTAAGTCTAAGTCTAAGTCTAAGTCTAAGTCTAAGTCTAAGTCTAAGTCTAAATCTAATCTGTCTAAGTCTAAGTCTAAGTCTAAATCTAAATCTAATCTAAGTCTGTCTAAGTCTAAGTCTAAGTCTAAGTCTAAGTCTGTCTAAGTCTAAGTCTAAGTCTAAGTCTAAGTCTAAGTCTAAGTCTAAGTCTAAGTCTAAATCTAATCTAGTCAAATCTAAATCTAAATCTAAATCTAATCTAAATCTAATCCACCCAAGTCTAAGTCTAAATCTAATCTAAGTCTAAGTCTAAGTCTGTCTAAGTCTAAGTTCAAGTCAAAAATCTAAGTCTAAGTCTAAATCTAAATCTAAATCTAAATCTAAATCTAAATCTAAATCTAAATCTAAATCTAAATTCTAAATCTAAATCTAATCTAAGTCTAAGTCTAAAGTCTAAGTCTAATCTAAGTTCTAAGTCTAAGTCTAAGTCTAAGTCTAAATTCCAATCTAAGTCTAAATCTAAATCTAAATCTAAATCTAAATCTAAATCTAAATCTAAATCTAAATCTAAATCTAAATTTAAATCTAAATCTAAATCTAAATCTAAATCTAATCTAAGTCTAAGTCTAAGTCTAAGTCTAAGTCTAAGTCTAAGTCTAAATCTAAATCTAAATCTAAATCAATCTAAATCTAAATCTAAATCTAAATCTAAATCTAAATCTAATCTAAGTCTAAGTCTAAATATAAACATAAATATAAATATAAATCTAATCTAAGTCTACATGTAAGTCTACGTCTAAATCTATATCTAAGTCTAAGTCTAAGTCAAAGTAAGTCTAAACTAAAGCTAAGTCTAAGTCTGGGTCTAAATCTAAATCTAAATCTAATCTATGTCTAAGTCTTAGTCTAAGTCTAAGTCTAATCTAAGTCTAAGTCTAAATCTAAGAAGTCAAAGTCAAAGTCAAAGTCTAAATCTAATCTAAGTCTAAGTCTAAGTCTAAGTCTAAGTCTAAGTCTAAGCTCCAAGCTAAGTCTAAGTCTAAGCTCTAAGTCTAAGTCTAAGCTAACTAATCTGTCTAAGTCTAAGTCTAAGTCTAAATCTAAATCTAATCTAAGTCTAAGTCTAAGTCTAAGTCTAAGTCTAAGTCTAAGTCTAAGTCTAAGTCTAAGTCTAAGTCTAAGTCTAAGCTCTAAATCTAATCTGTCTAAGTCTACCCAGTCTAAATCTAAATCTAATCTAAGTCTAAGTCTAAGTCTAAGTCTAAGTCTAAGTCTAAGTCTAAGTCTAAGTCTAAGTCTAAGTCTAAGTCTCAGTCTAAGTCTAAATCTAATCTAAGTCTAAGTCTAAATCTAAATCTAAATCTAAATCTAAACCTAATCTAAGTCTAAGTCTAAGTCTAAATCTAATCTATGTCTAAGTCTTAGTCTGTCTAAGTCCAAGTCCAAGTCTAAGTCTAAATCTAATCTAAGTCTAAATCTAAATCTAAATCTAAATCTAAATCTAAATCTAAATCTAAATCTAAATCTAAATCTAAATCTAAATCTAAATCTAAATCTAAATCTAATCTGTCAAGTCTAAGTCTAAGTCTAATCTAAGTCTAAGTCTAAGTCTAAGTCTAAATTCAAATCTAATCTAAGTCTAATCCAAATCTAAATCTAAATCTAAATCTAAAAACCTAATCTAATCTAAGTCTAAGTCTAAGTCTAAGTCTAAGTCTAAGTCTAAGTCTAAATCTAAATCTAAATCTAAATCTAAATCTAAATCTAATCTAAGTCTAAGTCTGTCTAAATCTAAACATAAATATAAATATAAATCTAATCTAAGTCTATGTAAGTCTAAGCCTAAATCTAATCTAAGTCTAAGTCAAAGTAAGTCTAAATCTAAAGCTAAGTCTAAGTCTGGGTCTAAATCTAAATCTAAATCTAATCTATGTCTAAGTCTTAGTCTAAGTCTAAGTCTAATCTAAGTCTAAGTCTAAATCTAAGCAAAGTCAAAGTCAAAGTCAAAGTCTAATCTAATCTTCTAAGTCTAAGTCTAAGTCTAAGTCTAAGTCTAAGTCTAAGTCTAAGTCTAAGTCTAAGTCTAAGTCTAAGTCTAAGTCTAAGTCTAAATCTAATCTAAGTCTAACTAGCCCAAGTCTAAGTCTATCTAAATCTAAGTCTAAGTCTAAATCTAAATCTAAATCTAAATCTAAATCTAAATCTAAATCTAAATCTAAATCTAAGTCTATCTAAGTAAATCTAAATCTAAATCTAAGTCTAAGTCTAAGTCTAAATCTAAATCTAATCTAAGTCTAAGTCTAAGTCTAAGTCTAAGTCTAATCTAAGCTCTAAGTCTAAATCTAAGTCTAAGTCAAAGTCAAAGTCTAAATCTAATCTAAGTCTAAGTCTAAGTCTAAGTCTAAGTCTAAGTCTAAGTCTAAGTCTAAGTCTAAGTCTAAGTCTAAGTCTAAGTCTAAGTCTAAGTCTAAGCTCTAAATCTAATCTGTCTAAGTCTAAGTCTAAGTCTAAATCTAAATCTAATCTAAGTCTAAGTCTAAGTCTAAGTCTAAGTCTAAGTCTAAGTCTAAGTCTAAGTCTAAGTCTAAGTCTAAGTCTA
>SOZL01000228.1:158468-173778 GCA_009733165.1 Naja naja | reverse complement strand
TTAGACTTAGATTTAGTTTAGACTTACTTTGACTTAGACTTAGACTTAGATTTAGATTTAGACTAGACTTAGACTTAGACTTAGATTAGATTAGACTTAGACTTAGACTTAGAGTTAGACTTATACATACTTAGATTTAGACTTAGACTAGATTTAGATTTAGACTTAGACTTGGAGCTTAGACTTAGACTTAGACTTAGATTAGATTTAGACTTTGACTTTGATTTAGATTTAGACTTAGACTTTAGATTTAGATTAGACTTAGACTTTGAGACTTAGACTTAGATTAGATTTAGATTTAGATTTAGATTTAGATTTAGATTTAGATTTAGATTTAGGTTTTAGACACAGACTGAGACTTAGACTTAGATTTAGCTTAGACTTTCACTTTGACTTAGACTTAGACTTAGACAGACGATTTAGATTTAGATTTAGATTTAGATTTAGATTTAGATTTAGATTTAGATTTAGATTTAGATTTAGATTTAGATTTAGATTTAGATTTAGATTTAGACTTTGACTTTGACTTAGCTTTGAGCAGACTTAGACTTAGACTTAGACTTAGACTTAGATTAGATTTATATTTATATTTATGTTTATATTTAGACAGACTTAGACTTAGACTTAGATTAGATTTAGACTGACTTAGATTTAGTTAGATTAGATTTAGATTTAGATTTAGACTTAGACTTAGACTTGGAGCTTAGACTTAGATTTAGATTTAGATTTAGATTTAGATTTAGATTTAGATTTAGATTTAGATTTAGATTTAGATTTAGATTTAGACTTAGATTTAGATTTAGACTTAGACTTAGACTTAGAGACTTGGACTTAGACTTGGACTTGGACTTGGACTTGGAGCTTAGACTTAGACTTAGACATAGATTAGATTTAGATTTAGACTTTGAAGACTTAGATTTAGTTTAGACTTACTTTCACTTAGACTTAGACAGATTAGATTTAGACTTAGACTTAGACTCAGACTTGACTTAGATTAGATTTAGACTTTGACTTTAACTTAGATTTAGACTTAGACTTAGATTAGACTTAGACTTAGACTTAGACTTAGACTAAGACTTAAACATACATTAGATTTAGATTTAGACTTAGACTTAGACTTAGATTTAGTTTAGACTTACTTTCCTTAGACTTAGATTTAGATTTAGACTTTGACTTTGACTTTAGAGATTTAGACTTAGACTAGACTTAGATTTGACTTAGACTTAGACTTAGACTAGACTTAGACTTAGATAGATTTAGATTTAGATTTAGATTTAGATTTAGATTTAGATTTAGATTTAGATTTAGATTTAGATTTAGATTTAGATTTAGATTTAGACTTAGATTTAGATTTAGATTTAGACTTTTGACTTAGACTTAGATTAGATTTAGACTTAGACTTGATTAGACTTAGACTTAGATTAGATTTAGATTTAGATTTAGATTTAGATTTAGATTTAGATTTAGATTTGATTTGGAATTTAGATTTAGATTTAGATTTAGATTTAGATTTAGATTTAGATTTGACTTAGAGCTTAGACTTGAGCGAGACTTGAGACTTAGACTTAGACAGACTTAGACTTAGACATAGATTAGATTAGATTTAGATTTAGACATAGAATTAGACTTAGACAGATTAGATTTAGAATTAGAATTAGACTGAGACAGACTTTGACTTAGACAGACTTAGATTAGACTTGGAAGCAGACTTAGACTTAGATTTAGATTTAGATTTAGATTTAGATTTAGACTTAGACTTGGACTTAGACTTAGATTGGAATTTTTATTTAGACTTAGATTTAGACTTAGACTTAGACTTAGACTTAGACTTAGATTTAGACTTAGACTTAGACTTAGATTAGATTTAGATTTAGATTTAGATTTAGACTTAGACTTAGACTTAGACTTAGACTTAGATTTAGATTTAGATTTAGATTTAGATTTAGATTCAGATTTAGATTTAGATTTAGACTTGGTGGATTTAGACTTAGACTTAGACTTAGACTTAGACTTAGACTTAGACTTAGACTAAGACTTAGACATAGATTAGATTTAGATTTAGATTTAGATTTAGATTTAGATTTAGATTTAGATTTAGATTTAGATTTAGACTTAGACTTAGACTTAGATTTAGATTAGAGCTTAGACTTAGACTTTAGACTTAGATTAGATTTAGATTTAGATTTAGATTTAGATTTAGATTTAGATTTAGATTTAGACTTAGATTTAGACTTAGACTTAGACAGACTTAGACTTAGACTTAGATTAAATTAGATTTAGATTTATACATAGGACTTTAGACAGATTAGATTTAGATTAGACTTAGACTTTAGACAGACTTTGACTTAGACGACTTAGATTAGACTTAGACTTAGACTTAGACTTAGATTAGATTTAGATTTAGAATTAGATTTAGACTTAGACTTAGACTTAGAATTAGAATTAGACTTAGACTTAGACTTAGACTTAGACTTAGACTTAGACTTAGATTAGATTTAGATTTAGATTTAGTTTAGATTTAGATTTAGATTTAGATTTAGATTTAGATTTAGATTTAGATTTAGATTTAGATTTAGGGCAGACTTAGACTTAGACTTAGATTTAGCTTAGACTTTGACTTTGACTTTGACTTAGACTTAGACTTAGACTTAGACTATTTAGATTTAGATTTAGAATTTAGATTTAGATTTAGATTTAGATTTAGATTTAGATTTAGATTTAGATTTAGACTTTGACTTAGACTTAGCTTTAGCTTAGACTTACTCAGACTTAGACTTATGTAGACTTAGATTAGATTTAGATTTATATTTGATGTTTAGATTTAGACAGACTTAGACTTAGACTTAGATTAGATTTAGACTAGACTTAGATTTAGATTAGATTAGATTTAGATTTAGATTTAGACTTAGACTTAGATTTAGACTTAGACTTAGATTTAGATTTAGATTTAGATTTAGATTTAGATTTAGATTTAGATTTAGATTTAGATTTAGATTTAGATTTAGATTTAGATTTAGATTTAGATTTAGACTTAGATTAGATTTAGACTTAGACTTGGACTTAGACTTAGACTTAGACTTGGACTTGGACTTAGACTTAGACTTAGACTAAGACTTAGACATAGATTAGATTTAGTTTAGACTTAGACAGACTTAGATTTAGTTTAGACTTACTTTGACTTAGACTTAGACAGATTAGATTTAGACTTAGACTTAGACTTAGACTTAGACTTAGATTAGATTTAGACTTTGACTTAGATTTAGATTTGACTTAGACTTAGACTTAGACTTGGACTTAGACTAGGACTTAAAAGATAGATTAGATTTAGATTTACTCAGACTTAGACTTAGATTTAGTTTAGACTTACTTTAGACTTAGACTTAGATTTAGATTTAGACTTTGACTTTGACTTTAGACTTAGATTTAGACTTAGACTTAGACTTAGATTTGATAAGACTTACTTGGACTTAGACTAAGACTTAGACTTAGCTTAGATTTAGATTTAGATTTAGTTTAGATTTAGATTTAGATTTAGATTTAGATTTAGATTTAGATTTAGATTTAGATTTAGATTTAGATTTAGATTTAGATTTAGATTTAGATTTAGATTTAGACTTAGACTTAGTTTAGATTTAGATTTTTGACTTTGACTTTGCTTTAGATTTAGACTTAGACTTAGATTAGACTTAGACTTAGATGGATTTAGATTTAGATTTAGATTTAGATTTAGATTTAGATTTAGATTTAGATTTAGATTTAGATTTAGATTTAGATTTAGATTTAGATTTAGACTTAGGCTTGAGCGTGGAAGCAGAGACTAGACTCAGACTTAGACAGACTTAGACTTAGACATAGATTAGATTAGATTTAGATTTAGACATAGAATTATACTTGACAGATTAGATTTAGAATTAGAATTAGACTGAGACAGACTTTGACTTAGACAGACTTAGATTAGACTTGAGCTAGCTTAGACTTGATTTAGATTTAGATTTAGAATTAGATTTAGACTTCGACTTCGACTTCGACTTAGATTAGATTTTTATTTAGAATTAGATTTAGACTTAGACTTAGACTTAAACTTAGACTTAGATTTAGACTTAGACTTAGACTTAGATTAGGTTTAGATTTAGATTTAGATTTAGACTTAGACTTAGACTTAGACTTAGACTTAGATTTAGATTTAGATTTAGATTTAGATTTAGATTTAGATTCAGATTCAGATTTAGATTTAGACTTAGATTAGATTTAGTCTTAGACTGAGACTTCGACTTCGACTTAGACTTAGACTTAGACTTAACATACATTAGATTTAGATTTAGATTTAGATTTAGATTTAGATTTAGATTTAGATTTAGATTTAGATTTAGATTTAGATTTAGATTTAGATTAGACTTAGATTTAGATTAGACTTAGACTTAGACTTAGACTTAGACTTAGATTAGATTTAGATTTAGATTTAGATTTAGATTTAGATTTAGATTTACATTTACATTTACATTTACATTTACATTTACATTTAGATTTAGACGTAGATGTAGACTCAGACTTAGACAGACTTAGACTTAGACATAGATTAAATTAGATTTAGATTTATACATAGAATTATACTTAGACAGATTAGATTTAGAATTAGAATTAGACTGAGACAGACTTTGACTTAGACAGACTTAGATTAGACTTAGGCTTAGACTTAGACTTAGATTAGATTTAGATTTAGAATTAGATTTAGACTTAGACTTAGACTTAAACTTAGAATTAGAATTAGACTTAGACTTAGACTTAGACTTAGACTAAGACTTAGACTTAGATTAGATTTAGATTTAGATTTAGTTTTAGATTTAGATTTAGATTTAGATTTAGATTTAGATTTAGATTTAGATTTAGATTTAGATTTAGATTTAGACTTAGACTTAGATTAGATTTAGACTCAGACTCAGACTTAGATTAGATTTAGACTTTGACTTTGACTTTAACTTAGATTTAGACTTAGACTTAGACTTAGAATAGACTTAGGCTTAGACTTAGACTAAGACTTAGACATAGATTAGATTTAGATTTAGACTCAGACTTAGACTTAGATTTAGTTTAGACTTACTTTGACTTAGACTTAGACTTAGATTTAGATTTAGACCTAGACATAGACATAGACATAGATTAGATTAGACTTAGACTTAGACGTAGAGTTATACTTATACATACTTAGATTTAGACTTATACTTAGACTCAGACTCAGACACAGACTTAGATTAGATTTAGACTTTGACTTTGACTTAGATTTAGACTTAGACTTAGACTTGGATTAGACTTAAACTTTGAGACTTAGACATAGATTAGATTTAGATTTAGATTTAGATTTAGATTTAGGTTTAGACATAGACTGAGACTTAGACTTAGATTTAGCTTAGACTTTGACTTTGACTTTGACTTAGACTTAAACTTAGACTTAGACTATTTAGATTTAGATTTAGATTTAGATTTAGATTTAGATTTAGATTTAGATTTAGACTGACTTAGCTTTAGCTTAGACTTAGACTCAGACTTAGACTTACATGTAGACTTAGATTAGATTTATATTTATATTTATGTTTATATTTAGACAGACTTAGACTTAGACTTAGATTAGATTTAGACTGACTTAGATTTAGTTAGATTAGATTTAGATTTAGACTTAGACTTAGATTAGGTTTAGATTTAGATTTAGATTTAGACAGACTTAGACTTAGACTTAGACTTAGACTTAGATTTAGATTTAGATTTAGATTTAGATTTAGATTTAGATTTAGATTTAGATTTAGATTTAGATTCAGATTTAGATTTAGACTTAGATTAGATTTAGTCTTAGACTGAGACTTAGACTTAGACTTAGACTTAGACTTGGACTTGGACTTGGACTTAGACTTAGACTAAGACTTAGACATAGATTAGATTTAGATTTAGACTCAGACAGACTTAGATTTAGTTTAGACTTACTTTCACTTAGACTTAGACAGATTAGATTTAGACTTAGACTTAGACTCAGACTCAGACTTAGATTAGATTTAGACTTTGACTTTAACTTAGATTTAGACTTAGAATTAGATTAGACTTAGACTTAGACTTAGACTAAGACTTAAACATACATTAGATTTAGATTTAGACTCAGACTTAGACTTAGATTTAGTTTAGACTTACTTTCACTTAGACTTAGATTTAGATTTAGACTTTGACTTTGACTAACTTAGATTTAGACTTAGACTTAGACTTAGATTTGACTTAGACTTAGACTTAGACTAAGACTTAAACATACATTAGATTTAGATTTAGATTTAGATTTAGATTTAGATTTAGATTTAGATTTAGATTTAGATTTAGATTTAGATTTAGATTTAGATTTAGACTTAGACTTAGATTTAGATTTAGATTTAGACTTTGACTTTGACTTTAACTTAGATTTAGACTTAGACTTAGATTAGACTTAGACTTAGATTAGATTTAGATTTAGATTTAGATTTAGATTTAGATTTAGATTTAGATTTAGATTTAGATTTAGATTTAGATTTAGATTTAGATTTAGATTTAGGCTTGGCGTGAGCCTTAGACTCAGACTTAGACAGACTTAGACTTAGACATAGATTAGATTAGATTTAGATTTAGACATAGAATTATACTTAGACAGATTAGATTTAGAATTAGAATTAGACTGAGACAGACTTTGACTTAGACAGACTTAGATTAGACTTAGGCTTAGACTTAGACTTGATTTAGATTTAGATTTAGAATTAGATTTAGACTTCGACTTCGACTTCGACTTAGATTAGATTTTTATTTAGAATTAGATTTAGACTTAGACTTAGACTTAGATTTAGACTTAGACTTAGATTAGGTTTAGATTTAGATTTAGATTTAGATTTAGACTTAGACTTAGACTTAGACTTAGACTTAGACTTAGATTTAGATTTAGATTTAGATTTAGATTTAGATTTAGATTCAGATTCAGATTTAGATTTAGACTTAGATTAGATTTAGTCTTAGACTGAGACTTCGACTTAGTCTTAGACTTAGACTTAAACTTAGACTTAGACTATTTAGATTTAGATTTAGATTTAGATTTAGATTTAGATTTAGATTTAGATTTAGATGACTGACTTAGCTTTAGACTTAGACTCAGACTTAGACTTACATGTAGACTTAGATTAGATTTATATTTATATTTATGTTTATATTTAGACAGACTTAGACTTAGACTTAGATTAGATTTAGACTGACTTAGATTTAGTTAGATTAGATTTAGATTTAGACTTAGACTTAGATTAGGTTTAGATTTAGATTTAGATTTAGACAGACTTAGACTTAGACTTAGACTTAGACTTAGATTTAGATTTAGATTTAGATTTAGATTTAGATTTAGATTTAGATTTAGATTTAGATTTAGATTTAGATTTAGATTTAGATTTAGATTTAGATTTAGATTTAGATTTAGATTTAGATTTAGATTTAGATTTAGATTTAGATTTAGACTTACACTTAGATTTAGATTAGACTTAGACTTAGACTTAGACTTAGATTAGATTTAGATTTAGATTTAGATTTAGATTTACATTTACATTTACATTTACATTTACATTTACATTTACATTTAGACGTAGATGTAGACTCAGACTTAGACAGACTTAGACTTAGACATAGATTAAATTAGATTTAGATTTATACATAGAATTATACTTAGACAGATTAGATTTAGAATTAGAATTAGACTGAGACAGACTTTGACTTAGACAGACTTAGATTAGACTTAGGCTTAGACTTAGACTTAGATTAGATTTAGATTTAGAATTAGATTTAGACTTAGACTTAGACTTAAACTTAGAATTAGACTTAGACTTAGACTTAGACTTAGACTAGACTTAGACTTAGATTAGATTTAGATTTAGATTTAGATTTAGATTTAGATTTAGATTTAGATTTAGATTTAGATTTAGATTTAGATTTAGATTTAGATTTAGATTTAGATTTAGATTTAGATTTAGATTTAGATTTAGATTTAGACTTAGACTTAGACTTAGATTAGATTTAGACTCAGACTCAGACTTAGATTAGATTTAGACTTTGACTTTAGCAGATTTAGACTTAGACTTAGACTTAGAATAGACTTGGCTTAGACTTAGACTAAGACTTAGACATAGATTAGATTTAGATTTAGACTCAGACTTAGACTTAGATTTAGTTTAGACTTACTTTGACTTAGACTTAGACTTAGATTTAGATTTAGACCTAGACATAGACATAGACATAGATTAGATTAGACTTAGACTTAGGCGTAGAGTTATACTTAGCATACTTAGATTTAGACTTAGACTTAGACATAGGCAGACCTAGACTTAGACTTAGATTTAGATTTAGACTTATACTTAGACTCAGACTCAGACACAGACTTAGATTAGATTTAGACTTTGACTTTGACTTAGATTTAGACTTAGACTTAGACTTGGATTAGACTTAAACTTTGAGACTTAGACATAGATTAGATTTAGATTTAGATTTAGATTTAGATTTAGATTTAGGTTTAGACATAGACTGAGACTTAGACTTAGATTTAGCTTAGACTTTGACTTTGACTTTGACTTAGACTTAAACTTAGACTTAGACTATTTAGATTTAGATTTAGATTTAGATTTAGATTTTGATTTAGATTTAGATTTAGATTTAGATTTAGATTTAGATTTAGATTTAGACTGACTTAGCTTTAGCTTAGACTTAGACTCAGACTTAGACTTACATGTAGACTTAGATTAGATTTATATTTATATTTATGTTTATATTTAGACAGACTTAGACTTAGACTTAGATTAGATTTAGACTGACTTAGATTTAGATTAGATTAGATTTAGATTTAGACTTAGAATTAGGTTAGATTTAGATTTAGACTTAGACTTAGACTTAGACTTAGACTTAGACTTAGATTTAGATTTAGATTTAGATTTAGATTTAGATTTAGATTCAGATTCAGATTTAGATTTAGACTTAGATTAGATTTAGTCTTAGACTGAGACTTAGACTTAGACTTAGACAGACTTGGACTTGGACTTGGACTTGGACTTAGACTTAGACTAAGACTTAGACATAGATTAGATTTAGATTTAGACTCAGACAGACTTAGATTTAGTTTAGACTTACTTTATTAGACTTAGACAGATTAGATTTAGACTTAGACTTAGACTCAGACTCAGACTTAGATTAGATTTAGACTTTGACTTTAACTTAGATTTAGACTTAGATTTAGATTAGACTTAGACTTAGACTTAGACTAAGACTTAAACATACATTAGATTTAGATTTAGACTCAGACTTAGACTTAGATTTAGTTTAGACTTACTTTCACTTAGACTTAGATTTAGATTTAGACTTTGACTTTGACTTTAACTTAGATTTAGACTTAGACTTAGACTTAGATTTGACTTAGACTTAGACTTAGACTAAGACTTAGAATTATATAGATTTAGATTTAGATTTAGATTTAGATTTAGATTTAGATTTAGATTTAGATTTAGATTTAGATTTAGATTTAGATTTAGATTTAGATTTAGACTTAGACTTAGACTTAGATTTAGATTTAGATTTAGACTTTGACTTTGACTTTGACTTTAACTTAGATTTAGACTTAGACTTAGATTAGACTTAGACTTAGATTAGATTTAGATTTAGATTTAGATTTAGATTTAGATTTAGATTTAGATTTAGATTTAGATTTAGGCGTAGAGCGTGGCGAACTTAGACTCAGACTTAGACAGACTTAGACTTAGACATAGATTAGATTAGATTTAGATTTATACATAGAATTATACTTAGACAGATTAGATTTAGAATTAGAATTAGACTGAGACAGACTTTGACTTAGACAGACTTAGATTAGACTTGGGCTTGACTTAGACATTTAGATTTAGATTTAGAATTAGATTTAGACTTGACCGACTTAGATTAGATTTTTATTTAGAATTAGATTTAGACTTAGACTTAGACTTAGATTTAGACTTAGATTTAGACTTAGACTTAGACTTAGATTAGGTTTAGATTTAGATTTAGATTTAGACTTAGACTTAGACTAGACTTAGACTTGACTTAGATTAGACTTGGATTTAGATTTAGATTTAGATTTAGATTTAGATTTACAGATTTAGATTTAGATTTAGATTTAGATTTAGATTTAGACTTAGATTTAGTCTTAGACTGAGACTTCGACTTAGACTTAGACTTAGACTTAGACTAAGACTTAAACATAGAGATTTGAATTTAGATTTAGATTTAGATTTAGATTTAGATTTAGATTTAGATTTAGATTTAGATTTAGATTTAGATTTAGATTTAGATTTAGATTTAGATTAGATTTAGATTTAGATTTAGATTTAGACTTACATAGATTTAGATTAGACTTAGACTTAGACTTAGACTTAGATTAGATTTAGATTTAGATTTAGATTTAGATTTACATTTACATTTACATTTACATTTACATTTACATTTACATTTGTTTAGGCGTAGATGTAGACTCAGACTTAGACAGACTTAGACTTAGACATAGATTAAATTAGATTTAGATTTATACATAGAATTATACTTAGACAGATTAGATTTAGAATTAGAATTAGACTGAGACAGACTTTGACTTAGACAGACTTAGATTAGACTTAGACTTAGACTTAGACTTAGATTAGATTTAGATTTAGAATTAGATTTAGACTTAGACTTAGACTTAAACTTAGAATTAGATTAGACTTAGACTTAGACTTAGACTTAGACTTAGACTTAGACTTAGACTAGATTAGATTTAGATTTAGATTTAGATTTAGATTTAGATTTAGATTTAGATTTAGATTTAGATTTAGATTTAGATTTAGATTTGGATTAATTTAGATTTAGACTTAGACTTAGATTAGATTTAGACTCAGACTCAGACTTAGATTTAGGCTGACTTTGACTTGCTTAGATTTAGACTTGGAGCTTAGCAGAATAGACTTGGACTTAGCTTAGACTAAGACTTAGACATAGATTAGATTTAGATTTAGACTCAGACTTAGACTTAGATTTAGTTTAGACTTACTTTGACTTAGACTTAGACTTAGATTTAGATTTAGACCTAGACATAGACATAGACATAGATTAGATTAGACTTAGACTTAGACGTAGAGTTATACTTATACATACTTAGATTTAGACTTAGACTTAGACATAGACGTAGACCTAGACTTAGACTTAGATTTAGATTTAGACTTATACTTAGACTCAGACTCAGACACAGACTTAGATTAGATTTAGACTTTGACTTTGACTTAGATTTAGACTTAGACTTAGACTTGGATTAGACTTAAACTTTGAGACTTAGACATAGATTAGATTTAGATTTAGATTTAGATTTAGATTTAGATTTAGGTTTAGACATAGACTGAGACTTAGACTTAGATTTAGCAGACTTTGACTTTGACTTAGACTTAAACTTAGACTTAGACTATTTAGATTTAGATTTAGATTTAGATTTAGATTTAGATTTAGATTTAGATTTAGATTTAGATTTAGATTTAGATTTAGACTGACTTAGCTTTTGCTAGCTTAGACTTAGACTCAGACTTAGACTTACATGTAGACTTAGATTAGATTTATATTTATGTTTTATATTTAGACAGACTTAGACTTAGACTTAGATTAGATTTAGACTGACTTAGATTTAGTTAGATTTAGATTTAGATTTAGATTTAGATTTAGATTTAGATTTAGATTCAGATTCAGATTTGGATTTAGACTTAGATTAGATTTAGTCTTAGACTTAGACTTAGACTTAGATTTAGATTTAGACTTAGACTTAGACTTAAATTTAGATTAGATTTAGATTTAGATTGGATTTAGTTTAGATTTAGATTTAGATTTAGATTTAGACTTAGACTTAGATTTAGATTAGACTTGGAGACTTAGACTTAGACTTAGATGGAATTTAGATTTGATTTAGATTTAGATTTAGATTTAGATTTAGATTGCATTTAGATTTTACATTTACACTTTAGAGATGTAGACTTAGACTTAGACAGACTTAGACTTAGACATAGATTAAATTAGATTTGATTTAGACATAGAATTAGACTTAGACAGTTAGATTTAGATTAATTAGACTTAGACAGACTTTGACTTAGACAGACTTAGATTAGACTTAGACTTGACTTAGACTTAGATTAGATTTAGATTTAGATTTAGTTTGAACTTAGACTTGACTTAACTTAGAATTAGATTAGACTTAGACTTAGACTTAGACTTAGATTAGACTTAGACTAGATTTAGAATTTAGATTTAGATTTAGATTTAGATTTAGATTTAGATTTAGATTTAGATTTAGATTTAGATTTAGATTTAGATTTAGACTTAGACTTAGAATTTGAATGAACTTAGACTTAGATTAGATTTAGACTTTGACTTTGACTTTAACTTAGATTTAGACTTAGACTTAGACTTAGACAGACAGAGCTAGACTTAGACTTAGACTTAGACATAGATTAGATTTAGATTTAGACTTAGACTTAGATTTAGATTTAGATTTAGACTTAGGCTTAGACTTAGACTTAGATTTAGATTTAGACTTAGACATAGACTTAGACATAGATTAGATTTAGACTTAGACTTAGACTTGAGTTATACTTATACATACTAGATTTAGACTTAGACTTAGACATAGACTTAGACTTAGACTTAGACTTAGATTTAGATTTAGACTTAGACTTAGACTTAGACTTAGACTTGACTTAGATTAGATTTAGACTTTGACTTTGACTTAGATTTAGACAGACTTAGACTTGGATTAGACTTAGACTTTGAGACTTAGACTTAGATTAGATTTAGATTTAGATTTAGATTTAGATTTAGATTTAGACTTAGATTTAGACTTAGACTTAGATTTAGCTTAGACTTTGACTTTGTTTGACTTAGACTTAAAGCTAGACTTAGACTATTTAGATTTAGATTTAGATTTAGATTTAGATTTAGATTTAGATTTAGATTTAGATTTAGATTTAGACTGACTTAGCTTTAGCTTAGACTTGAACTCAGACTTAGACTTACATGTAGACTTAGATTTAGATTTATATTTATGTTTATATTTAGACAGACTTAGACTTAGACTTAGATTAGATTTAGACTTGACTTAGATTTAGTTAGATTAGATTTAGATTTAGATTTAGATTTAGATTTAGATTTAGATTTAGATTTAGATTTAGATTTAGATTTAGACTTAGATTAGATTTAGTCTTAGACTTAGACTTGACTTAGACTTGAACTTAGACTTAGATTTAGACTTAGACTTATAGATTAGATTTAGATTTAGATTTAGATTTAGATTTAGATTTAGATTTAGATTTAGATTTAGATTTAGATTTAGATTTAGATTTAGATTTAGACTTACTTAGATTTTGATTAGGTTTAGATTTAGACTTAGACTTAGATTAGATTTAGATTTAGATTTAGATTTAGATTTAGATTTACATTTACATTTACATTTACATTTACATTTACATTTAGGCTTAGATGTAGACTCAGACTTAGACAGACTTAGACTTAGACATAGATTAAATTAGATTTAGATTTATACATAGAATTATACTTAGACAGATTAGATTTAGAATTAAATGGAACTGAGACAGACTTTGACTTGACAGACTTAGATTAGACTTAGACTTAGACTTGACTTAGATTAGATTTAGATTTAGATTTAGATTTAGACTTAGACTTAGACTTAAACTTAGAATTAGATTTAGACTTAGACTTAGACTTAGACTTAGACTAAGACTTAGACTTAGATTTAGATTTAGATTTAGATTTAGATTTAGATTTAGATTTAGATTTAGATTTAGATTTAGATTTAGATTTGGAACTTAGATTAGATTGGGTTTAGATTTAGACTTAGACTTAGATTAGATTTGGAGCTTTTAGACTTTGACTTTGCTTAGATTTAGACTTAGACTTAGACTTAGAATAGACTTGGGCTTAGACTTAGACTAAGACTTAGACATAGGTGGAATTTAGATTTAGACTCAGACTTAGACTTAGATTTAGTTTTGGACTTACTTTGACTTAGACTTAGACTTAGATTTAGATTTAGACCTAGACATAGACATAGACATAGATGATTAGACTTAGACTTAGGCGTAGAGTTATACTTATACATACTTAGATTTAGACTTAGACTTAGACATAGGCGTGAGCCTAGACTTAGACTTAGATTTAGATTTGACTTATACTTAGACTCAGACTCAGACACAGACTTAGATTAGATTTAGACTTTGACTTTGACTTAGATTTAGACTTAGACTTTAGACTGGTTAGACTTAGACTTTGGAGACTTAGACATAGATTAGATTTAGATTTAGATTTAGATTTAGATTTAGGTTTAGACATAGACTGAGACTTAGACTTAGATTTAGCTTAGACTTTGACTTTATTTGTTTAGACTTAGACTTAGACTTAGACTATTTAGATTTAGATTTAGATTTAGATTTAGATTTAGATTTAGATTTAGATTTAGATTTAGATTTAGATTTAGATTTAGACTGACTTAGCTTTAGCTTAGACTTAGACTCAGACTTAGACTTATGTAGACTTGAATTAGATTTATATTTATATTTATGTTTATATTTAGACAGACTTAGACTTAGACTTAGATTAGATTTAGACTGACTTAGATTTAGTTAGATTAGATTTAGATTTAGATTTAGAATTTAGATTTAGATTAGATTTAGATTTAGATTTAGATTTAGATTTAGACTTAGATTAGATTTAGACTTAGACTTAGATTTGAGATTTAGACTTAGACTTGGAGACTTAGACTTAGACATAGATTAGATTTAGATTTAGATTTAGATTTAGATTTAGATTTAGATTTAGATTTAGATTTAGACTTAGTTTAGATTTAGATTTAGATTTAGACTTAGACTTAGATTTAGATTAGACTTAGACTTAGACTTAGACTTAGATTAGATTTAGATTTAGATTTACATTTAGATTTAGATTTAGATTTAGATTTTAGATTTAGATTTAGATTTAGATTTAGGCTTAGATTAGACTTAGACTTAGACAGACTTAGACTTAGACATAGATTAAATTAGATTTAGATTTATACATAGAATTATACTTAGACAGATTAGATTTAGAATTAGAATTAGACTGAGACAGACTTTGACTTAGACAGACTTAGATTAGACTTAGACTTAGACTTAGACTTAGATTAGATTTAGATTTAATTGCTAGATTTGAACAGACTTGAATTAGAAACTTAGAATTAGATTAGACTTAGACTTAG
>SOZL01000228.1:141295-157468 GCA_009733165.1 Naja naja | reverse complement strand
TAAGTCTAAATCTAAGTCTAAATCTAAATCTAAATCTAAATCTAAAATCTAATCTAAGTCTAAGTCTAAGTCTAAATCTAAATTCTAAATCTAAATCTAAATCTAAATCTAAATCTAAATCTAAATCTATAAGTCTAAGTCTAAGTCTAAGTCTAAGTCTAAGTCTAAGTCTAAGTCTAAGTCTAAATCTAAATCTAAATCTAAATCTAAATCTAATCTAAGTCTAAGTCTAAATCTAAATCTAATCTAAGTCTAAGTCTAAGTCTAAATCTAAAATCTAATCTAAATCTAAATCTAAGTCTAAGTCTAAGTCTAAGTCTAAGTCTAAATATAAACATAAATATAAGTATAAATCTAATCTAAGTCTACATGTAAGTCTAAGTCTAAGTCTGTCTAAGTTAAAGCTAAGTCTAAGTCTAAGTCTAAGTCTAAATCTAAATCTAAATCTAAATCTAAATCTAAATCTAAATCTAAATCTAAATCTAAATCTAAATCTAAAAATAAATCTAAATCTAAATCTAAATCTAAATCTAAATCTAAATCTAAATCTAAGTCTAAGTCTAAGTCTAAGTCTAAATCTAAATCTAAATCTAAATCTAAATCTAAATCTAAATCTAATCTAAGTCTAAGTCTAAATCTAAATCTAAATCTAAATCTAAATCTAAATCTAAATCTAAATCTAAATCTAATCTAAGTCTAAGTCTAAGTCTAAATATAAACATAAATATAAATATAAATCTAATCTAAGTCTACATGTAAGTCTAATCTAAATCATATCTAAGTCTAAGTCTAAGTCAAAGTGTCTAAATCTAAAGCTAAGTCTCTGGGTCTAAATCTAAATCTAAATCTAATCTATGTCTAAGTCTAAGTCTAAGTCTAAGTCTAACTAATCTAAGTCTAATCTAAGCTAAGTCTAAGTCTAAGTCTAAATCTAAATCTAAATTCCAATCTAAATCTAAATCTAAATCTAAATCTAAATCTAATCTAAATCTAATCTAAATCTAAATCTAAATCTAAATCTATTCTAAGTCTAAGTCTAAATCTAAGTCTCAATCTAAATCTAAATCTAAATCTAAATCTAAATCTAAATCTAAATCTAAATCTAAATCTAAATCTAAATCTAAATCTAAATCTAATCTAAGTCTAAGTCTAAATCTAAATCTAATCTAAGTCTAAGTCTAAATCTAAATCTAATCTAAATCTAATCTAAGTCTAAGTCTAAATCTAAGTCTAAGTCTAAGTCTGTCTAAGTCTGTCTGTCTCAAAGTTCATCTAAAGTCTAAAGTCTAATCAAATCAATCAAATCTAATCTAAATCTAAGTCTAAGTCTAAGTCTGTCTAAGCTAAAGCTAAGTCTAAGTCTAAGTCTAAGTCTAAGTCTAAATCTAAATCTAAATCTAAATCTAAATCTAAATCTAAATCTAAATCTAAATCTAAATCTAAATCTAAATCTAAATCTAAATCTAAATCTAATCTAAGTCTAAGTCTAAGTCTAAATATAAACATAAATATAAATATAAATCTAATCTAAGTCTACATGTAAGTTCACGCCTAAATCTATATCTAAGTCTAAGTCTAAGTCAAAGTAAGTCTAAACTAAAGCTAAGTCTAAGTCTGTCTAAATCTAAATCTAAATCTAATCTATGTCTAAGTCTTAGTCTAAGTCTAAGTCTAATCTAAGTCTCTAAGTCTAAATCTAAGCTAAGTCAAAGTCAAAGTCAAAGTCTAAATCTAATGTCTAAGTCTAAGTCTAAGTCTAAGTCTAAGTCTAAGTCTAAGTCTAAGTCTAAGTCTAAATCTAATCTAAGTCAAGCTTCTAAGTCTAAGTCTAAGTCTAAATCTAAGTCTAAATCTAAATCTAAATCTAAATCTAAATCTAAATCTAAATCTAAATCTAAATCTAAATCTAAATCTAAATCTAAATCTAAATCTAAATCTAAATCTAAATCTAAATCTAAATCTAATCTAAGTCTAAGTCTAAATCTAAATCTAAATCTAAACTCCATCTGTCTAAGTCTAAATCTAATCTGTCTAAGTCTAAGTCTAAGTCTAAGTCTAAATCTAAATCTAAACTAAATCTAAGTCTAAGTCTAAATCTAAATCTAATCTAAGTCTAATCTAAATCTAAATCTAAATCTAAATCTAAATCTGTCTAAGTCTAAGTCTAAGTCTAAGTCTAAGTTCTAAGTCTAAGTCTAAGTCTAAATCTAAATCTAATCTAAATCTAAATCTAAACTAAATCTAAGTCTAAGTCTAAATCTAAATCTAACTAAGTCTAAGTCTAAGTCTAAGTCTAAATCTAATCTAAATCTAATCTAAGTCTAAGTCTAAGTCTAAGTCTAAGTCTAAGTCTAAGTCTAAATCTAAACATAATATAAGTCTAAATCTAATCTAAGTCTACATCTAAGTCTAAGTCTAAGTCTGTCTAAGCTAAAGCTAAGTCTAAGTCTAAGTCTAAGTCTAAGCTCTAAGTCTAAGTCTAAATCTAAATCTAAATCTAAATCTAAATCTAAATCTAAATCTAAATCTAAATCTAAATCTAAATCTAAATCTAAATCTAATCTAAGTCTAAGTCTAAATCTAAATCTAAATCTAAACCTAATCTGTCTAAGTCTAAGTCTAAATCTAACTAAGTCTAAGTCTAAGTCTAAATCTAATCTAAATCTAAGTCTAAGTCTACATATAAATCTAATCTAAATCTAATCTAAGTCTAAGTCTAAGTCTAAGTCTAAGTCTAAGTCTAAGTCTAAATATAAACATAAATCTAAGTCTAAATCTAATCTAAGTCTACATCTAAGTCTAAGTCTGTCTAAGCTAAGCTCTAAGTCTAAGTCTAAGTCTAAGTCTAAGTCTGCTCAAATCTAAATCTAAATCTAAATCTAAATCTAAATCTAAATCTAAATCTAAATCTAAATCTAAATCTAAATCTAAATCTAAATCTAAATCTAAGTTCTAATCTAAATCTAAATCTAAATCTAAATCTAAATCTAATCTAAGTCTAAGTCTAAATCTAAATCTAAATCTAAATCTAAATCTAAATCTAAATCTAAATCTAAATCTAATCTAAGTCTAAGTCTAAGTCTAAATATAAACATAAATATAAATATAAATCTAATCTAAGTCTACATGTAAGTCACGCCTAAATCTATATCTAAGTCTAAGTCTAAGTCAAAGTAAGTCTAAACTAAAGCTAAGTCTCTGGGTCTAAATCTAAATCTAAATCTAATCTATGTCTAACTCTTAGTCTAAGTCTAAGTCTAATCTAAGTCTCTAGTCTAAATCTGCTAAAGTCTAAGTCAAAGTCAAAGTCTAAATCTAAGTCTAAGTCTAAGTCTAAGTCTAAATCTAAATCTAAATCTAAATCTAAATCTAAATCTAATCTAAGTCTAAGTCTAAATCTAAATCTAACTAAGTCTAAGTCTAAGTCTAATTAAATCTAATCTAAATCTAATCTAAGTCTAAGTCTAAGTCTAAGTCTAAGTCTAAGTCTAAGTCTAAGTCTAAATCTAAAACATAAATCTAAGTCTAAATCTAATCTAAGTCTACATGTAAGTCTAAGTCTAAGTCTGTCTAAGTCTAAGCTAAGTCTAAGTCTAAGTCTAAGTCTAAATCTAAATCTAAATCTAAATCTAAATCTAAATCTAAATCTAAATCCAAATCTAAATCTAAATCTAAATCTAAATCTAAATCTAAATCTAAATCTAATCTAAGTCTAAGTCTAAGTCTAAGTCTAAATCTAAATCTAAATCTAAATCTAAATCTAAATCTAATCTAAGTCTAAGTTCTAAATCTAAATCTAAATCTAAATCTAAATCTAAATCTAAATCTGAATCTAAATCTAATCTAAGTCTGTCTAAGTCTAAATATAAATATAAATATAAATATAAATCTAATCTAAGTCTACATGTAAGTCTAGTTCTAAATCTATATCTAAGTCTAAGTCTAAGTCAAAGTAAGTCTAAATCTAAAGCTAAGTCTCTAAGTCTAAATCTAAATCTAAATCTAATCTATGTCTAAGTCTAAGTCTAAGTCTAAGTCAATCTAAGTCTAAGTCTAAATCTAAGTCTAAAGTCAAAGTCAAAGTCAAAGTCTAAATCTAAGTCTAAGTCTAAGTCTAAGTCTAAGTCTAAGTCTAAGTCTAAGTCTAAGTCTAAGTCTAAATCTAATCTAAGTCTACGTCTAAGTCTAAGTCTGTCTAAATCTAAGTCTAAATCTAAATCTAAATCTAAATCTAAATCTAAATCTAAATCTAAATCTAAATCTAAATCTAAATCTAAATCTAAATCTAAATCTAAATCTAAATCTAAATCTAAATCTAATCTAAGTCTAAGTCTAAATCTAAATCTAAATCTAAATCTAATCTAAGTCTAAGTCTAAATCTAACTGTCTAAGTCTAAGTCTAAGCTAAGTCTAAATCTAAATCTAAACCTAATCTAAGTCTAAGTCTAAATCTAAATCTAATCTAAGTCTAAGTCTAAGTCTAAGTCTAAATCTAAATCTAAATCTAAATCTAAATCTAAATCTAAATCTAAATCTAAATCTAATCTAAGTCTAAGTCTAAGTCTAAATATAAACATAAATATAAATATAAATATAAATCTAATCTAAGTCTACATGTAAGTCACGCCTAAATCTATATCTAAGTCTAAGTCTAAGTCAAAGTAAGTCTAAACTAAAGCTAAGTCTCTTGGCTAAATCTAAATCTAAATCTAATCTATGTCTAAGTCTTAGTCTAAGTCTAAGTTAATCTAAGTCTCAGCTCTAATCTAAGCTAAAGTCAAAGTCAAAGTCTAAATCTAATGTCTAAGTCTAAGTCTGAGTCTAAGTCTAAGTCTAATCTAAGTCTAATCTAAATCTAAATCTAAAAAATCTAAATCTAATCTAAGTCTAAGTCTAAGTCTAAATCTAAATCTAAATCTAAATCTTAATCTAAATCTAAATCTAATCTAAATCTAAGTCTAAGTCTAAGTCTAAGTCTAAGTCTAAGTCTAAGTCTAAGTCTAAATCTAAATCTAAATCTAAATCTAAACCTAATCTAAGTCTAAGTCTAAATCTAAATCTAAACTAAGCTAAGTCTAAGTCTAAGTCTAAATCTAATCTAAATCTAATCTAAGTCTAAGTCTAAGTCTAAGTCTAAGTCTAAATATAAACATAAATATAAGTATAAATCTAATCTAAGTCTACATGTAAGTCTAAGTCTAAGTCTGTCTGCCTAGTCTAAGCTAAGTCTAAGTCTAAGTCTAAATCTAAATCTAAATCTAAATCTAAATCTAAATCTAAATCTAAATCTAAATCTAAATCTAAATCTAAATCTAAATCTAATCTAATCTAAGTCTAAGTCTAAATCTAAATCTAAATCTAAAATCTAATCTAAGTCTGTCTAAGTCTAAATCTAACTAAGTCTAAGTCTAAATCAAATCTAAATCTAAGTCTAAGTCTAAATCTAAATCTAATCTAAATCTAATCTAAGTCTAAGTCTAAGTCTAAGTCTAAGTCTAAGTCTAAGTCTAAATATAAACATAAATATAAGTATAAATCTAATCTAAGTCTACATGTAAGTCTAAGTCTGTCTAAGCTAAGTCTAAGTCTAAGTCTAAGTCTAAGTCTAAGTCTAAATCTAAATCTAAATCTAAATCTAAATCTAAATCTAAATCTAAATCTAAATCTAAATCTAAATCTAAATCTAATCTAAATCTAAATCTAAATCTATAAGTCTAAATCTAAATCTAAATCTAAATCTAAATCTAATCTAAGTCTAAGTCTAAATCTAAATCTAAATCTAATCTAAATCTAAATCTAAATCTAAATCTAAATCTAAATTAAATCTAATCTAAGTCTAAGTCTAAGTCTAAATATAAACATAAATATAAATATAAATCTAATCTAAGTCAACATGTAAGTCTATACGTCTAAATCTATATCTAAGTCTAAGTCTAAGTCAAAGTAAGTCTAAACTAAAGCTAAGTCTATCTGGTCTAAATCTAAATCTAAATCTAATCTATGTCTAAGTCTTAATCTAAGTCTAAGTCTAATCTAAGTCTAAGTCTAAATCTAAGTTAAAGTCTAAGTCAAAGTCTAAGTCTAAGTCTAAATCTAAATCTAAATCTAAATCTAAATCTAAATCTAAATCTAAATCTAAATCTAATCTAAGTCTAAGTCTAAATCTAAATCTAACTAAGTCTAAGTCTAAGTCTAAGCTCTAAATCTAATCTAAATCTAATCTAAGTCTAAGTCTAAGTCTAAGTCTAAGTCTAAATCTAAACATAAATATAAGTCTAAATCTAATCTAAGTCTACATGTAAGTCTAAGTCTAAGTCTGTCTAAGCTAAAGCTGTCAAAGTCTAAGTCTAAGTCTAAGTCTAAGTCTAAGTCTAAATCTAAATCTAAATCTAAATCTAAATCTAAATCTAAATCTAAATCTAAATCTAAATCTAAATCTAAATCTAAATCTAAATCTAAATCTAAATCTAAATCTAAATCTAAGTCTAAGTCTAAATCTAAATCTAACTCTCTAAATCTAATCTGTTCAAGTCTAAGTCTAAATCTAATCTAAGTCTAAGTCTAAGTCTAAATCTAATCTAAATCTAAGTCTAAGTCTAAATCTAAATCTAATCTAAATCTAATCTAAGTCTAAGTCTAAGTCTAAGTCTAAGTCTAAATCTAAACATAAATCTAAGTCTAAATCTAATCTAAGTCTACATCTAAGTCTAAGTCTGTCTGCTAAGTCTAAGTCTAAGTCTAAGTCTAAGTCTAAGTCTAAATCTAAATCTAAATCTAAATCTAAATCTAAATCTAAATCTAAATCTTAATCTAAATCTAAATCTAAATCTAAATCTAAGTCTAAATCTAAATCAAATCTAAATCTAAATCTAAATCTAATCTAAGTCTAAATCTAAATCTAATCTAAATCTAAATCTAAATCTAAATCTAAATCTAATCTAAGTCTCTCTCTAAGTCTATCTAATATAAACATAAATATAAATATAAATCTAATCTAAGTCTACATGTAAGTCTACGTCTAAATCTATATCTAAGTCTAAGTCTAAGTCAAAGTAAGTCTAAACTAAAGCTAAGTCTCTGGGTCTAAATCTAAATCTAAATCTAATCTATGTCTAAGTCTTAGTCTAAGTCTAAGTCTAATCTAAGTCTCAGTCTAAATCTAAGTTAAAGTCTAAGTCAAAGTCAAAGTCTAAATCTAAGTCTAAGTCTAAGTCTAAGTCTAAATCTAAATCTAAATCTAAATCTAAATCTAAATCTAATCTAAGTCTAAGTCTAAATCTAAATCTAATCTAAGTCTAAGTCTGTCTAAGTCTAAATCTAAATCTAAATCTAATCTAAGTCTAAGTCTAAGTCTAAGTCTAAGTCTAAATCTAAAACATAAATCTAAGTCTAAATCTAATCTAAGTCTACATGTAAGTCTAAGTCTAAGTCTGTCTAAGCTAAGTCTAAGTCTAAGTCTAAGTCTAAGTCTAAGTCTAAGTCTAAATCTAAATCTAAATCTAAATCTAAATCTAAATCTAAATCTAAATCTAAAATCTAAATCTAAATCTAAATCTAAATCTAAATCTAAATCAAATCTAAATCTAAATCTAAATCTAAATCTAAATCTAATCTAAGTCTAAGTCTGTCTAAGTCTAAATCTAAATCTAAATCTAAATCTAAATCTAATCTAAGTCTAAATCTAAATCTAAATCTAAATCTAAATCTAAATCTAAATCTAAATCTAAATCTAATCTAAGTCTAAGTCTAAGTCTAAATATAAAACATAAATATAAATATAAATCTAATCTAAGTCTACATGTAAGTCTACTGTCTAAATCTATATCTAAGTCTAAGTCTAAGTCAAGAAGTCTAAACTAAAGCTAAGTCTGGTCTAAATCTAAATTCAATCTATGTCTAAGTCTTAGTCTAAGTCTAAGTCTAATCTAAGTCTAAGTCTAAATCTAAGTTAAAGTCTAAGTCAAGTCAAAGTCTAAATCTAAGTCTAAGTCTAAGTCTAAGTCTAAGTCTAAGTCTAAGTCTAAATCTAAATCTAAATTCAATCTAAATCTAAATCTAAATTCAACTATCTAAATCTAAATCTAAATCTAAATCTAATCTAAGTCTAAGTCTAAGTCTAAGTCTAAATCTAAATCTAAATCTAAATCTAATCTAAATCTAAATCTAAATCTAAATCTAAATCTAAATCTAAATCTAAATCTAAATCTAAATCTAATCTAAGTCTAAGTCTAAATCTAAATCTAATCTAAGTCTAAGTCTAAGTCTAAGTCTAAATCTAATCTAAATCTAATCTGTTCTAAGTCTAAGTCTAAGTCTAAGTCTAAGTCTAAGTCTAAGTCTAAGTCTAAGTCTAAGTCTAAATCTAATCTAATCTAAGTCTAAGTCTAAGTCTAAATCTAAATCTAAATCTAAATCTAAATCTAAATCTAAATCTAAATCTAAATCTAAATCTAATCTAAGTCTAAGTCTAAGTCTAAATATAAACATAAATATAAATATAAATCTAATCTAAGTCTACATAAGTCTAAGTCTAAATCTATATCTAAGTCTAAGTCTAAGCCAAAGTAAGTCTAAACTAAAGCTAAGTCTAAGTCTAAGTCTAAATCTAAATCTAAATCTAATCTAAGTCTAAGTCTAAGTCTAAGTCTAAGTCTAAGTCTAAGTCTAAGTCTAAGTCTAAATCTAATCTAAGTCTAATCTCTAAGTCTAAGTCTGTCTAAATCTAAGTCTAAATCTAAATCTAATCTAAATCTAAATCTAATCTAAGTCTAAGTCTAAGTCTAAGTCTAAATCTAAACTAAATCTAAGTCTAAATCTAATCTAAGTCTACATCTAAGTCTAAGTCTAAGTCTGTCTCTAAATCTAAGTCTAAGTCTAAGTCTAAGTCTAAGTCTAAATCTAAATCTAAATCTAAATCTAAATCTAAATCTAAATCTAAATCTAAATCTAAATCTAAATCTAAATCTAAATCTAAATCTAATCTAAGTCTAAGTCTAAATCTAAATCTAAATCTAAACCTAATCTGTCTAAGTCTAAATCTAATCTAAGTCTAAGTCTAAGTCTAAGTCTAAGTCTAAATCTAAATCTGTCTAATCTAAGTCTAAGTCTAAATCTAAATCTAATCTAAGCTCTAAGTCTAAATCTAAATCTAAATCTAAATCTAAATCTAAATCTAAATCTAAATCTAAATCTAATCTAAGTCTAAGTCTAAGTCTAAATATAAACATAAATATAAATATAAATCTAATCTAAGTCTACATGTAAGTCTACGTCTAAATCTATCTAAGTCTAAGTCTAAGTCAAAGTCTAAACTAAAGCTAAGTCTAAGTCTAAATCTAAATCTAAATCTAATCTAAGTCTAAGTCTAAGTCTAAGTCTAATCTAAGTCTAAGTCTAAATCTAAGTCTAAAGTCTAACAAAGTCAAAGTCTAAATCTAAGTCTAAGTCTAAGTCTAAGTCTAATCTAAGTCTAAGTCTAAGTCTTCCAAGTCTAAGTCTAAGTCTAAATCTAAATCTAAATCTAAATCTAAATCTAAATCTAAATCTAATCTAAATCTAAGCTCTAAGTCTAAATCTAAATCTAAATCTAATCTAAATCTAAATCTAAATCAAATCTAAGTCTAAGTCTAAGTCTAAGTCTAAGCTAAGTCTAAGTCTAAATCTAAATCTAAATCTAAATCTAAACCTAATCTGTCTAAGTCTAAATCTAAATCTAACTAAGTCTAAGTCTAAGTCTAAGTCTAAATCTAATCTAAATCTAATCTAAGTCTAAGTCTAAGTCTAAGTCTAAATCTAAACTAAATCTAAGTCTAAATCTAATCTAAGTCTACATGTAAGTCTAAGTCTAAGTCTGTCTAAGCTAAAGCTAAGTCTAAGTCTAAGTCTAAGTCTAAGTCTAAGTCTAAATCTAAATCTAAATCTAAATCTAAATCTAAATCTAAATCTAAATCTAAATCTAAATCTAAATCTAATCTAAGTCTAAGTCTAAATCTAAATCTAAATCTAAACCTAATCTGTCTAAGTCTAAATCTAACTAAGTCTAAGTCTAAGTCTAAGCTTAAGTCTAAATCTAAATCTAAACCTAATCTAAGTCTAAGTCTAAATCTAAATCTAAATCTAAGTCTAAGTCTAAGTCTAAGTCTAAATCTAAATCTAAATCTAAATCTAAATCTAAATCTAAATCTAAATCTAAATCTAAATCTAAATCTAATCTAAGTCTAAGTCTAAGTCTAAATATAAACATAAATATAAATATAAATCTAATCTAAGTCTACATGTAAGTCTACGTCTAAATCTATATCTAAGTCTAAGTCTAAGTCAAAGTAAGTCTAAACTAAAGCTAAGTCTCTGGGTCTAAATCTAAATCTAAATCTAATCTATGTCTAACTCTTAGTCTAAGTCTAAGTCTAATCTAAGTCTCAGTCTAAATTCAAAAGTCAAAGTCAAAGTCAAAGTCTAAATCTAATGTCTGAGTCTGAGTCTGAGTCTGAGTCTAAGTCTCAATCTAAGTCTAAATCTAAATCTAAATCTAAATCTAAATCTATCTAAGTCTAAGTCTAAGTCTAAATCTAAATCTAAATCTAAATCTAAATCTAAATCTAAATCTAAATCTAAGTCTAAGTCTAAGTCTAAGTCTAAGTCTAAGTCTAAGTCTAAGTCTCTCTAAGTCTAAGCTAAATCTAAATCTAAATCTAAATCTAAATCTAATCTAAGTCTAAGTCTAAATCTAAATCTAACTAAGTCTAAGTCTAAGTCTAAGTCTAAATCTAATCTAAATCTAATCTAAGTCTAAGTCTAAGTCTAAGTCTAAATATAAACATAAATATAAGTATAAATCTAATCTAAGTCTACATGTAAGTCTAAGTCTAAGTCTGTCTAAGCTAAAGCTAAGTCTAAGTCTAAGTCTAAGTCTAAGTCTAAGTCTAAGTCTAAATCTAAATCTAAATCTAAATCTAAATCTAAATCTAAATCTAAATCTAAATCTAAATCTAAATCTAAATCTAAATCTAAATCTAAATCTAAATCTAAGTCTAAGTCTAAGTCTAAATCTAAATCTAAATCTAAACCTAATCTGTCTAAGTCTAAGTCTAAATCTAACTAAGTCTAAGTCTAAGTCTAAATCTAATCTAAATCTAAGTCTAAATCTAAATCTAAATCTAAATCTAAATCTAATCTAAGTCTAAGTCTAAGTCTAAGTCTAAGTCTAAATATAAACATAAATATAAGTATAAATCTAATCTAAGTCTACATGTAAGTCTAAGTCTGTCTAAGCTAAGTCTAAGTCTAAGTCTAAGTCTAAGTCTAAGTCTAAATCTAAATCTAAATCTAAATCTAAATCTAAATCTAAATCTAAATCTAAATCTAAATCTAAATCTAAATCTAAGTCTAAATCTAAATCTAAATCTAATCTAAATCTAAATCTAATCTAAGTCTAAATCTAAATCTAAATCTAAATCTAAATCTAAATCTAAATCTAAATCTAAATCTAATCTAAGTCTAAGTCTAAGTCTAAATATAAACATAAATATAAATATAAATCTAATCTAAGTCTACATGTAAGTCTACGTCTAAATCTATATCTAAGTCTAAGTCTAAGTCAAAGTAAGTCTAAACTAAAGCTAAGTCTCTGGGTCTAAATCTAAATCTAAATCTAATCTATGTCTAACTCTTAGTAAGTCTAAGTCTAATCTAAGTCTCAGTCTAAATCTAAGTTAAAGTCTAAGTCAAAGTCAAAGTCTAAATCTAATGTCTGAGTCTGAGTCTAAGTCTAAATCTAAATCTAAATCTAAATCTAAATCTAAACCTAATCTAAGTCTAAGTCTAAATCTAAATCTAATCTAAGTCTAAGTCTAAGTCTAAGTCTAAATCTAATCTAAATCTAATCTAAGTCTAAGTCTAAGTCTAAGTCTAAGTCTAAATAATATAAACATAAATCTAAGTCTAAATCTAATCTAAGTCTACATCTAAGTCTAAGTCTAAGTCTAAGTCAAGTCTAAAGCTAAGTCTGTCTAAGTCTGTCTAAGTCTAAGTCTAAATCTAAATCTAAATCTAAATCTAAATCTAAATCTAAATCTAAATCTAAATCTAAATCTAAATCTAAATCTAAATCTAAATCTAAATCTAAATCTAAATCTAAATCTAAATCTAAATCTAAATCTAAATCTAAATTCAATCTAAGTCTAAGTCTAAGTCTAAGTCTAAATCTAAATCTAAATCTAAATCTAAATCTAATCTAAGTCTAAGTCTAAATCTAAATCTAAATCTAAATCTAAATCTAAATCTAAATCTAAATCTAATCTAAGTCTAAGTCTAAGTCTAAATATAAACATAAATATAAATATAAATCTAATCTAAGTCTACATGTAAGTCTACATCTAAATCTATATCTAAGTCTAAGTCTAAGTCAAAGTAAGTCTAAACTAAAGCTAAGTCTAAGTCTAAATCTAAATCTAATCTATGTCTAATCTTTAGTCTAAGTCTAAGTCTAATCTAAGTCTAAGTCTAAATCTAAGTTAAAGTCTAAGTCAAAGTCAAAGTCTAAATCTAAGTCTAAGTCTAAGTCTAAGTCTAAGTCTAAGTCTAAATCAAATCTAAATCTAAATCTAAATCTAAATCTAAATCTAAATCTAAATCTAAATCTAAATCTAAATCTAAATCTAAATCTAATCTAAGTCTAAGTCTAAGTCTGTTAAATCTAAATCTAAATCTAAATCTAAATCTAAATCTAAATCTAAATCTAAATCTAAATCTAAATCTAAATCTAAATCTAAATCTAAATCTAATCTAAGTCTAAGTCTAAATCTAAATCTAACTAAGTCTAAGTCTAAGTCTAAGTCTAAATCTAATCTAAATCTAATCTAAGTCTAAGTCTAAGTCTAAGTCTAAGTCTAAGTCTAAGTCTAAGTCTAAGTCTAAGTCTAAGTCTAAATCTAAACTAAATCTAAGTCTAAATCTAATCTAAGTCTACATCTAAGTCTAAGTCTAAGTCTGTCTAAGCTAAATCTAAGTCTAAGTCTAAGTCTAAGTCTAAGTCTAAATCTAAATCTAAATCTAAATCTAAATCTAAATCTAAATCTAAATCTAATCTAAGTCTAAGTCTGTCTAAAATATAAACATAAATCTAAATATAAATCTAATCTAAGTCTACATGTAAGTCTAAGCTAAATCTATATCTAAGTCTAAGTCAAGTCAAAGTAAGTCTAAACTAAAGCTAAGTCTAAGTCTAAGTCTAAATCTAAATCTAAATCTAATCTATGTCAGTCTAAGTCTAAGTCTAAGCTCCAAGTCTAAGTCTAAATCTAAGTCTAAAGTCAAAGTCAAAGTCAAAGTCTAAATCTAAGTCTAAGTCTAAGTCTAAGTCTAAGTCTAAATCTAAATCTAAGTCTAAGTCTAAGTCTAAATTCAATCTAAGTCTAAGTCTAAGTCTAAGTCTGTCTAAATCTAAGTCTAAATCTAAATCTAAATCTAAATCTAAATCTAATCTAAATCTAATCTAAATCTAAATCTAATCTAATCTAAATCTAAATCAATCTAAATCTAAATCTAATCTAAGTCAAGTCTAATCTAATCTAAATCTAAATCTAATCTGTCTAAGTCTAAATCAATCTAAGTCTAAGTCTAAGTCTCTAAGTCTAAATCTAAATCTAAACCAATCTAAGTCTAAGTCTAAATCTAAATCTAATCTAAGTCTAAGTCTAAGTCTAAGTCTAAATCTAAATCTAATCTAAATCTAAATCTAAATCTAAATCTAAATCTAAATCTAAATCTAAATCTAAATCTAAATCTAATCTAAGTCTAAGTCTAAGTCTAAATATAAACATAAATATAAATATAAATCTAATCTAAGTCTACATGTAAGTCTACGTCTAAATCTATATCTAAGTCTAAGTCTAAGTCAAAGTAAGTCTAAACTAAAGCTAAGTCTCTGGGTCTAAATCTAAATCTAAATCTAATCTATGTCTAAGTCTTAGTCTAAGTCTAAGTCTAATCTAAGTCTCAGTCTAAATCTAAGTTAAAGTCAAAGTCAAAGTCTAAATCTAATGTCTGAGTCTGAGTTCAAGTCTAAGTCTAAGTCTAAATCTAAGTCTAAATCTAAATCTAAATCTAAATCTAAATCTAATCTAAGTCTAAGTCTAAGTCTAAATCTAAATCTAAATCTAATCTAAATCTAAATCTAAATCTAAATTCAAGTCTAAGTCTAAGTCTAAATCTAAGTCTAAGTCTAAGTCTAAGTCTAAGTCTAAGTCTAAATCTAAATCTAAATCTAAATCTAAATCTAATCTAAGTCTAAGTCTAAATCTAAATCTAACTAAGTCTAAGTCTAAGTCTAAGTCTAAATCTAATCTAAATCTAATCTAAGTCTAAGTCTAAGTCTAAGTCTAAGTCTAAATATAAACATAAATATAAGTATAAATCTAATCTAAGTCTACATGTGTCTAAGTCTAAGTCTGTCTCTAAATCTAAGTCTAAGTCTAAGTCTAAGTCTAAGTCTAAGTCTAAGTCTAAGTCTAAATCTAAATCTAAATCTAAATCTAAATCTAAATCTAAATCTAAATCTAAATCTAAATCTAAATCTAAATCTAAGTCTAAGTCTAAGTCTAAATCTAAATCTAAATCTAAACCTAATCTGTCTAAGTCTAAGTCTAAATCTAACTAAGTCTAAGTCTAAGTCTAAATCTAATCTAAATCTAAGTCTAAGTCTAAATCTAAATCTAATCTAAATTCCATCTAAGTCTAAGTCTAAGTCTAAGTCTAAGTCTAAGTCTAAGTCTAAGTCTAAGTCTAAATCTAAACATAAATCTAAGTCTAAATCTAATCTAAGTCTAAATCTAAGTCTAAGTCTGTCTCTAAGTCTAAGTCTAAGTCAAGTCTAAGTCTAAGTCTAAGTCTAAAGTCTAAATCTAAATCTAAATCTAAATCTAAATCTAATCTAAATCTAAATCTAAATCTAAATCTAAGTCTAATCAAATCTAAATCTAAATTCTATCTAATCTAAGTAGTCTAAATCTAAATCTAAATCTAAATTAATCTAAATCTAAATCTAAATCTAAATCTAAATCTAAATCTAAATCTAAATCTAAATCTAATCTAAGTCTAAGTCTAAGTCTAAATATAAACATAAATATAAATATAAATCTAATCTAAGTCTACATGTAAGTCTAACGTCTAAATCTATATTAAGTCTAAGTTAAGTAAAAGTCTAAGTCTAAACTAAAGCTAAGTCTCTGGGTCTAAATCTAAATCTAAATCTAATCTAATCTAAGTCTAACTCTTAGTCTAAGTCTAAGTCTAATCTAATCTAAGTCTAAATCTAAGTCTAAGTCAAGTCAAAGTCTAAATCTAATGTCTAAGTCTAAGTCTGAGTCTAAGTCTAAGTCTAAGTCTAAGTCTAAATCTAAATCTAAATCTAAATCTAAACTAATCTAAGTTCTAAGTCTAAGTCTAAGTCTAAATCTAAATCTAAATCTAAATCTAAATCTAAATCTAAGTCTAAGTCTAAGCTAAGTCTAAGTCTAAGTCTAAGTCTAAGTCTAAGTCTAAGTCTAAATCTAAATCTAAATCTAAATCTAATCTAAGTCTAAGTCTAATCTAAATCTAATCAAGTCTAAGTCTTAGTCTAAGTCTAAATCTATCTAATCTAATCTAAGTCTAGTCTAAGTCTAAGTCTAAGTCTAAATCTAAAATCTAAATCTAAGTCTAAATAGAATCTAAGTCTAATCTAGTCTAAGTCTGTCTAAGCTAAGTCTAAAAGTCTAAGTCTAAGTCCTAGTCTAAATCAAATCTAATCTAAATCTAAATCTAAATCTAACTCAAATCTAAATCTAAACTAAGTCTAATCTAAGTCTAAATCTAAATCTAAATCTAATCTAAGTCTAAGTCTAAATCTAAATCTAAATCTAAATCTAAATCTAAATCTAATCTAAATCTAAATCTAAATCTAAATCTAAATCTACTAAATCTAATCTAAGTCTAAGTCTAAGTCTAATCTAAACTAAATCTAAATCTAAATGAATAAGTTACAGTAAGTCTAAGTCTAAATCAAATCTAATCTAAGTCTAAGTCAAAGTAAGTCTAAAATCTAAAGCTAAGTCTAAGTCTAAATCTAAATCTTAACTAATCTAAGTCTAAGTCTTAGTCTAAGTCTAAGTCTAATCTAAGTCTCAGTCTAAATCT